>JAMKCH010019704.1:0-63342 GCA_023653785.1 Ophioderma brevispina
TGTTATATTATTTATTGCTAAAACCAATTTACATTCTAAGAAAGGCAGACATGGTTCCAGGAAAAGGCCTTAATCAGAATGTTTACTCTTAACATCCTCCAGATATCCTCATGATACGAGCATAATAAACAAAGCATACTTTCTTTTTGGCCCATGACAACAAACACACAGAAAGTGATACCTACATGCTGGGCAATAGTGCAATTGACATTTTAAATAAACAATTGTGATATGGAACTTCACCAGAAGGTGGACTCTAACCAGTTGTAATTGTAGCGAGCAAATTTCCAGAAAGTTTACAGAATGATGAGTTATAAAATGGTGAGTTACTAATTCTTAACAGAGTGGGGAGTTACCCACCAGTTTGCACTGAAATATTCTTGTAAACAAAAGATCCAACCCATTTATAGGATTACTGTAAATTTAACCCCAGAGGATTTATCAAACAATTATAAACTTTCTTTTTGCAACTCACAACATTGCAAATTTATGTTTGTATGTATAACCGGGTGCAGACACCCAGGTGTATAGCAAATGCTTAGTAACAATGGGCATAAAATAAAACATTTCATACGCAATGGGGTTTTTTTTTTTTTTTTTTTTCTGCGTTAAAAATCGCCCGAGGGGAAACAACCATCACTAATTTCCTTTTTTGGCAGCAACATTTATTTTCACTACACGTATACGTGATTTTAAACAAAATCCGCACTCTAGAAAGCGCAATTTTCAGATACTTCTTTAAAGCAGTGATAGCTGATCTCGTACATACTTCAAAATCAAGTAAACAAACCCAAACTTTCCATTTAAAATAAAAGCAAACAAATTTTACAAAAAACACCGTTTTTTACCCAAAAAACTTCAAGCTAAAGAATTACACCGACAATTTCTAGGGGACAAAACACCAGCACGACAGTAATTTGCACGTACCATTTTCACCGGCCGAAATCGTCCGACATTTACGGACATCCGCGAACAAAAAACGGCCCCAAAATGGCCCGAGTAAAAGTAATATACTGTCGCTACGCGACCGATAACAATTGTGATATGGAACTTCACCAGAAGGTGGACTCTAACCAGTTGTAATTGTAGCCAGCAAATTTCCAGAAAGTTTACAGAATGATGAGTTATAAAATGGTGAGTTACTAATTCTTAACAGAGTGGGGAGTTACCCACCAGTTTGCGCTGAAATATTCTTGTAAACAAAAGATCCAACCCATTTATAGGATTACTGTAAATTTAACCCCAGAGGATTTATCAAACAATTATAAATTTTCTTTTTGCAACTCACAACATTGCAAATTTATGTTTGTATGTATAACCGGGTGCAGACACCCAGGTGTATAGCAAATGCTTAGTAACAATGGGCATAAAATAAAACATTTCATACGCAATGGGGGCGTAGTGTCTTGTGATTGTCAGTGAATATATTTTAGATTTTTCCCACTTTGTTTTTTTTTTACTGCAATACAGTGATTCTCTGGGCTTTCCCAGGTTTTTTTTATACCAGAGCACTCTAAAAAACACCTAGTCACACTACTGCATAAAATACGACTTCACTAGATTCTAGTCAAATTTAACTATAAATTAGCTGATTGTGACAAGATTCTGGTCAAATTGAAGAAATTAATGTATATGTTAACAAAAATGAGAAATATTACATTATGACTTTATTCCAGTAAAATACATTAAATTATTTAATTGTTGTATCAGTCATCCAATTTTTATTGATATTTGACAAAGATATTTTTGACAAGAAAATTTAGTTCAAATTTTTGACTAGATTTACCTAGTGAAGTCATATTTTACTTGGTATCTAGTCAATTTGAGAGTATGAAGATCTGTGACATAGGCCGCTCCAGCTATACGCTTTTGTGGGAGACGGATTGATGCAGCTAATGCAGTGATAGTTCCTACTTCTTGCACCAATGATCTCCTAGTTTAAATCCATGCACCACTAGAGAGAGACAGGCTCATTTTCCAAGAAAATCATCCACCAAGCAAACAAAGTTTTTTCATTTGCTCTCAAATGATGACTAAGATCTAGGGACGAACAAAAACACATTTTACAACACAAAAAATACCTCAGTCCTCGGACAGCATTGTTATCTGCCATCGCGGTTTGTAATCTCAGGGTGGCACAATCAGCTTACCAGGGCACCCAATTTCAATGCAATTTCAATGTGTAAAAGAGGGCATCAAGGCAATTACATTTACTACATAGGGCCAAGAATGCACAAATTTAGGTCATGAAGGCAACTGGTAGGGGCACCGAGGCAATGCCTCTGGGGTTATTTTGCCGCCTTTTGTTGTACATGATAGGCCTCATATGAGCTTTGACCTTGCATGTGACCTTTGACTGTATCAACAAATGAGGGATCCAATGCTGCACCTATGACTCAAGTTTGGTTCTAATTGAATTTCAACTTTTCATTTGAAGTCAATTTTACATTTTCAGCCTATCTTACAACTTGACCTCACATGACCTTTGACCTTGGCATGTGACCGTTGACCTCATCAACAAATGAGGGATCCTGATCATCCAATGCTGCACCTATGACTCAAGTTTGGTTCTAATTGAATTTCAACTTTTAAATTTAGGTCAATTTTACATTTTTAGCCTATCCTACAACTTGACCTCACATGACCTTTGACCTTGGTATGTGACCTTTTACCTCATCAGCAAATGAGGGATCCCATGTTGCATCTATGATTCAAGTTTGGTTTAAATCCATCGAAGTATGCAGATATTAGAGGCAAATGTTAACCCCTTTTCACATCAACAACAGACATCAACAACAGTGGACAAAGTGATATGTGTCTTCCTGCCTTAGGACAGGCGACACAAAAATGTTGTATCATAGTACACATAAGTCACGTTCAGTACACATCGGTCACATTATGATGCCAAAGACTTCCCATGATTTTGGCCTTTATTGTACATACATTGTCATTTTATTTATCACCATATGTGTAAAATTCACTATTACATGAAAATCACAAACTCGTACTGTTTAATATCTTGTGTCTTAACATTGTGAACCTAAGTTTTTATCAGTCGCGTAGCGACAGTATATTACTTTTACTCGGGCCATTTTGGGGCCGTTTTTGTTCGCGGATCTTCGTAAATGTAGGGCAATTTCGGCCAGTGAAAATAGTACGTACAAATTACTGTCATGCTGGTGTTTGACCCCCTAGAAATTTGCGGTGTAATTATTTAGTTTAAAGTTTTTTGGTGTAAAAAATGGTGTATTTTGTAAAATTTGTTTGTTTTTATTTAAATGGAAAGTTAGGGTTTGTTTGTCTGGATTTTGAAGTATGTACGAGATCAGCTATCACGGTTTTAAGATGTATCGGAAAACTCCGCTTTCTAGAGAGCGGATTTTTTTCAAAATCGCGTATATTTGTAGTGAAAATAAATGTTGCCAAAAAAGGAAATTAGTGACGGTTGATTTCCCCCAATTCCCCCGGGCGATTTGTAACGTAGGATAAGTGAGTAAGTACACGGTGGTAATAGCGGGGGGTTACCTGGAAGAGCTTTTGACGAAATTAACCAATGATATCATTGTTGCAGCGCCCGAAGGACGAACCTCAGTCTATAATTTTGGCATTTTCCCCCAATGATTATGTTCGTGTTTTTTAGCTGAAATATTTTTGTAGATGATAGATACTGTATCTCGCAATACCTCTTTCTGGAAGATCGACAGTAGTTATTACGTGTTTACATTGAAAAATACCCAGAATGCGTTGCGGTAACACTAGCGAAACGTTACACAGCTAATTGGCACCTGAAATGGTTGGCTTACCTCAATGGCTCTCTCTCTCGATTCATTAAATTAGGACCCGTTGGTCTGGTTTTTAAATAAAACCACTTCGGAGTGGTTTTATTACCAAATCATTCCATTTACACTGATTTGGACTTAATCATCAAGTGAGAGTTAAGTACATGTACGTAAAAGCATTGCAACCAAGCAATCTCTTTTCATATTTTTTATTTTGAAAAATTGGTGCCATATTTGAAGTGAAATTACTATGATTGACCAGTGGCAGTAAAATCACAGCACTTAAAATGTTCATGCAAACGAATAAAAAAACAACTTTTTATTATACTACAATGCACCAGGTGGGACTAACCTGAATAGTCATCCATTTTTACACACAAAAACAGGATTGCTCCCTCAAAGTTTTTTATATTAACTTATTAATTCTTCTTCTAATATCTGGTGAGAGTGACCAACCTACACACTCACTCACACGGAAAAATGACATCTCTCCATATATCTTTCCTGCAATCAAAGGTCTATAATTTACAACTGCAATTATAGGCGTGCATGCCTGTAGGGCAATGCTTATAGTGTCAGAGGGCAGTATACCTAATATGCCGACAATTGAGAATCAGTCCCCAATCTCACATCCATTAAGGACACACAAGTAAAAAAGATGATCACATATCGGTAACAATTTCGACACAAACATGATTTTTTTTTGCTTTCTTTCTTAATTTTGAGAACATGTGATCATTTATTCAGACTTTCACATTATTTAATTTAGAAAAACAATTACACACCACAACATACAAACAATAACCTAGGCATAGTACAGTATGGTCCAGAATGCTCACCTAACCCCCCTTCCACCCCCCATGTTTCTAGCCCAAGTCCCATGAAAAGGGAAGAAATAAAGGGAGAAAAGCAAGAGAACGGTTAGAATTACAAGGGGATTCACCATCTGGGGCCCCCGCGGACGCCACCTCCCACGACTGCCTATGGCACGGTTTGAGAGACGGCATTGAGGAGATAGGGTTAAGTTGGAGACTATAAATAGTGGGAACCTCAAAAACTGACCCAGATAGGGGGATAAAAGTAGTAAGGTGGGGTAGAAGTCCCCTGATTAGAGATTTTATTTAAGAAATGGACAAAAACATAGTGAGTCAATTATTTGAACTATAGGGGCATTTTGTGATTATGGATAACTAAAGCCATGATATTCCCAGGGGTTGAAAGGTTTCTCATGACCTGTTTAGTGGGAACAAATCCCCACTCAGCGCCGGCAAGCAAATTGAAAGTGGTTGCGGGCGGTGCTAATGAGTGTCCGTTAGCATAGTTATAGCAGAGCGTAACGCAGTGGCGGCCACGCCCCCCCTTTTTTTCTTCCCCTAGTTTGCCCCCCCCCCCCCCGCCGAAAGAAAAATAGTGATTTTTGCGAAATTCGGCGATTTGGGGCCAAATTGTTTAGAATCCCAAATATTTGATATCTTTGCCCCACCAGAATGCACTTTTGTCCCCCCCCCCAAAAAAATCACTTTGCCCCCCCCCCCAGTTTGCACCCCCCGATCTAAAGAGGTCTGGCGCCGCCCCGGATACGGCGTGCAGTCCTGGCCTCTCTTAAATTTTCTAGATGGGTTTTGGGGTTTGTATTAATCATAATTATGAAGATGTTCATGGAGATATCATAGATCAAGCAACGCGATAGGTGGGTGGGTAAGTGGTGTCCCCCTCCTGCGCGAAGTGCGACCCGTGCATGTCGCTTTCAAACGCATTTTCTCATGCAATTTATATAAACATATGCCGACGCCAAAATGGGGAGATTCTTGTGCATGACGGAATACCAATACACCAGATCAAAAATTATCAACCGATCAAAAACCCATGATATCATCAGCCTTGGGACTGTTTTATGGGACGGATTACACACAACCACATGTCCATCGGCACACTGCTGAAATTATCAAGTCAACAGGCGACAACAATAATCTCCCAAAATGTTGAATGAACAACCTACACGCACGGGGTACAAACAAGAACCGGAATGTCCCATTCCCTCCAACCTCTTCCTCTCCAAATGAAGGGCTCATCTGTCTGACTCCAATATTTAAAAATTAATCTGGTTAAAAATGGCATAATGGAGCATAACAAAACAGTGCAATGAAATATGAATACTCGCCATCAAAGAATCTTCAAATATAAGATATATATTTATAGCTTGTCTCATGGGAATATCAAGGCCTGGGCAATATCTATCAAAGAATTAACTTATCTTAGTCACGGGACACATTTGCTTGGTAATATAATCAATTTGTGGTTGAAGTCAAGTACAGCACTATATCACCAGCATTCCGGTCTTACAGTGAAAAAAACTCTGACCACGGGCTAAAAATCTAATGGGGTTAATCAGGAAATCACAGTTATTATGACCCATTTGGTGACAGTAACACAATTTGGGAAATTTAAAACAATTGCTTTCGGTGCTAGTATGAAAGGAATTGTCACCAATACAGTAAATAGCTGTGTAGATTGATGAAATGAATTAGGGGCTTGGCACCAATAGACATCAAGGGGGGGGGGGCATGTTTTTTTTTTCAAAGTAGCCCACTTGTGACACACAAGAAAAAAAATGCACCATGAGAAGTTAAAAAAATACTTTCCCCACTACCTCTAAAACAAAGCATATTAAACACTAGATATAACAGCTGAAAATAACCAAAAATTCACCGGCCTTTGTTAACGGAAAAAAATCTGCCTGACGCCAACTTTCCATGACCCCCTGAAATTTAATGGTGTATGCCCATTGGGTGGTGCCGTCCAGGTGCCATATTAACACCCCCAAATTAAATTACTGTGCAAGTGGTTATTTTTTGGGGGATTCAAGTTTTCCAAAATTTGCAAACTAGAAACACAAAAATAATGTGACATAATCATGAACAAAATAGAATGTGTTTTATAGGCCACCGAAGTTATATACAACAGATAAATGTATTTACAATCTATCCTGGTCATTGAAAAAGCATCTGACTCATTAAAGACACAAGGACACTTACAGAAAAATGCACCTTTTTTTGGAAAAAGATTTTGCATATTTTTTATATGCCAAAAAAATTCAATTAAAGAGTGCTTACCGATGTATTGAATATCTCTTGACGTACATAAGCCGAAAAAATTCTTTATGTAAATTATAGGCATTAGTGTTTTCTGCCCGTGCAAAAATCATAACATCTAGCATCTCTCTATAGGGTGGAATAAGACAAAAAGCAAAGTTTAAAACTAAACTTAATGTTTTGTTTTCTATAAGGTTGAGTATAGATATTTGGTAGAGTGTCCATTCAATTCTGATCAGGCTTTTACAATTTTGTATCACAGCATAGGTCAATCCTGGGGGGATATACTTCTGATTAAGGGGTGTCCATATGACCATCCCACCCCAATATGAGCCTGTGCATGTGTTTTTTGACCAAATAACCTCATTATTTACCCATATTTAATTAGGTTAAAAATGGTATTTCCCTACACATTTTGTTCCAATAAACCATCACATTATAAATGCCAAAATTTTAGGACACAAGACACAAAACTCTGTATTTAACTGGTTTCATTCGGAATTTCATAAAACCCCCCACCCCCCCATGCTCAAAAACAAATTTATGGCCAATGATGACAGACTTTGGAATTATTCAATCAATCAATCAATCAATCAACACACCTCTTCCAGCTCCTATGAACAGTCAAATATGAACGAATATTAATATCCAGGACCATACACCAAAATGCAATACAATTCTATAATTCAAACTAGATGGCATCCATTTAAGTTTGCTCCAACAATACGAGTATCCTACGAAAAGGCCTTTATGATTCTACAAGCCCCTAAAATACACCCTACAAGAATGCCCAAGTCAAGTACACACTTAATTACCAGGGGCTCCAGCAATGATAACCCTTACCACACACAAAAGGAAAATTCCAGAGCTCCATCTAGTGCAACTCAGGGTTACAACAAAGAGACGTGTTCATTTACTTATGTTTCTACACACCAAAACACAGCGGGCAGCGTCCAATAGCACATTGGTAACAGCAGATGTTGGACAATCAAAAACATTATAATTATCCACATGAACCGCAACACACACACTACATATTTTCATTTTTTCTTCATAAACAGACTCAAGTCAATACGGCAAAAATGAACTTCAAAACTACAAATTGCATGACTAAGTACAAAGGTTAACATGCTGAGGGCTAAATATAGGCTGAGCTACCGACCTACCCACTTTATATTAATTATGTAACCAGCAATTTGTAATAATAAATTTTGTTTACTGTGGAAATATGATCCTTATTGTCACAACTACTATTGCAACCTCATTTCCATGACTAAGTCACTCTATTAACTGGTTTACCTGAAAACCTGGGATTCTGATTATTGTGACCTGCCGCACTGGTAAGGGAGGTAATTTACACCTTTCACACATTTTGAACACTAGTCATAGTCAGGGCTGTACGAAGGATTCTATTTGGGGTGTGGGACTTCGAAAAAGATTCATATGCTGTGGACGGGGCAAAAACAAACAAATAAACACAAACAAAATATGCAAAAACATTTTTTACCCAAAACTCCATTGATAGATTTTGCACTGATATTTCAACCCTTTATGATGTGAGCTAAAAACGATTTTGGCGCCCAGTAGAGTACCTCTTTAAAATTAATATTGGTATACCAAATGGAGTATAGTTTGCTCTTACAATCAATTTAGCACTTAAGATTTCACAGGGTAAATGAGGAAAAATAGTAGGCTTCTTCAAGATACCTAATTTTGACCACTTTTGGTAAAATCTTGGGGTTTGGGGAGAGGGCTATAGCAATCGAAAGTCATGGACTTTACGGAAAAGTGGCTATGGCCGACAGGAATCTGCTAAATAGACTTGGGCCCATGCAATTCAACTTCATATCTTGCTTTCAATCCGACTTCACACAACGTGGGTTAGTTGCATGGTTGGGTTAAATAGGAGGGGTTGGATTGGGAGTTTGGGGTTGGGGAAGGTTCCATTATGTTACCCCCCCACCCTTTAACATCTCCAGGAAAAATTTTGTTTTTATTATGGCCTTACACCAAACAATATATCCAACCCCTTAAGGCAAAAAAAATTGGTAATGTAGAACTTACAAACACGGATTAAATTTTTCGAATGCCTATAATGTAAACTTAATTAAAACAAGACCAGTCATTTACGTTTTGGATAAATATACCTTATCATCTCAGACTGGAGGGGGCTGCAAACAGGTGGGGACTGCAAAACAGGTTGGGCTACCTATGGCCACCTTTCAATTGTGGACAAATTTCGATTTCAACAAAGCCCAAATTTGTATCACATTTATTGCAAGAAGTAGGGGTTACTGGCACGGGTTACGCAATTTAAAGGTGCCACGAGAGCTTTTGAGGGCAACCAAATTATTTGGGTCATAATAGTAATTTCATAATGAATAGGACACTCGATAGATTTTTACCTTGTATTTGGCTACAGAAATGCCTTAAAAGAGAGAAAAAGGGATGTTTATTTGCTCGTATTTCAATGTAAAACATAGGCTGAATTTCGTAATTTTCTCCTTACGGATGAGAAATTCACAATTTTGGAGCAAAAAAACGTTTTCAGCTATCTTCTCTAATCCTTTCAGATTGGGGATATTTATGACGGAAAGCGTCCATCAGGGCAAAAATCAGTACTTGCAATTGTTTTAGGGACGCCTGATATGTGAAATTCTTGTGCACCTTTAGCGTCGTCGGTGTATACACTCCATTGATAGGATATGTTAAAAACAGAAAAGGAGTGGATTGGCTGGTGATGGGCAAACCTTGCAAAAAAAGTGCTATTATCCCATTTATTTCTACTGTGATATTATTTTGCTAAAAACCAATTATTTTTTTTTTTTTTTTTCTTCTAAGAAGGCAGACATGGTTCCAGGAAAAGGCCTTAATCAGAATGGTTACTCCTTAAAATCCTCAGGAGATCCTCATGATATGAGGCAAATAAAATCAAAGCATACTTTCTTTTGGCCTATGACAACAAACACCAGAAAGTGATACCTCATGATGGGCAATAGTGCAATTGACATTTTAAATAAACAATGCAATATGAATTCACCAGAAGGTGGACTCTAACCAGTTGTAATTGTAGGGAGCAAAATTCCAGAAAGTGTATGCACTTGTAAATTTCAATCCCGGCCCTAGGGGTCCCGGGACATAGCCGGGTAGAGCCGGGGACATAGCCAGGGCATGTACAAAAAGTATTGCCCCGCAAGCCGGGAGGTTAGCTGGGACTTGCAGCGAATGTACGGTAGCTTGTCCCCGACCTTGCCGGACCAATCATTGATGAAGCTGGGACTTAAGACGGGACGGTACAACAAATTTTCCCGGCTCCGCCCGGGACATAAACGGGACTTAAACGCATGTGTCACACCATAAAAACCAGGCTCTCAGTGAGCAGTATTGCCCGTCAAATCTGTAGTATATCACCAGTTTATATAGCTACCATTGCCGTCCGATCTCTTCCATGTCGGTCGCGTGAAAGGCACGTGCTATACAAGGAGCACACACGCACGTCGTAGCCACGGTAAAATATCAAATAATCCGAGGATCGATATTTTCAACGTAAAATCGCCAAAAAAACATAAAAAAATGTTTAAAAAAATTAATATCAAATGAATCACAAAGAAATGGCCAACGAGGGTCGCAATATAATGATACCCACTGACAGAGTAGGGCATGGGGCATATATTCAAGTGTAAATAGCAAAGAGGTCCACTATCACAGAGTAGGCCGACAAAACGACAATCACCATGATGATCTTGTTGGTTGGCTTGAAGTTTCCCTTGGCAGAAATGATGCAGGGTTTTAGATAGTACTCTGCTACATTAGTTGTCGGATATCGCCGTGGTTGTGGATTTTTTTTTTTAACAAACCAAATTAAACGAGGTTGGTTTATCAAAAATTTCCGATGTGGTGAAATTGCGGCTTGGTTCTGACACGCCGGCGATCAAAAATGTATAGTATGATTGTATAAGGCTAACCTAGTTGTCGCATAGCCGGGACCGACCCGGGATTGTACAGAGTTTTAAAGCAGTCCCCGCCCCATTGCCCGAGAATATACAGGGATTGTCACACCGAAGCCCGGCTAGTAGGGGCCGGAGACATAGCGGGGGATGTACAAAAAAAATGGAAGCCGGCTACCGGAATTTGTGTTACTGTTAGAGGGGGGGGGGGGGGGCTGGTGGGGGCGCGGCGAGTCTCTGCTCTGCCCCGGCGAGGGACAAAGGCGGGGGTATCACAACAGCAAAAATGTACATTCCCGGCTAAGTCCCAGCTAGTCCTGGGACCCCCTGGGCCGGGATTGAAATTGAAAAGTGCATACAGAATGATGAGTTACAAAATAGGCGATACAAAATGGTGAGTTCTTAACAGGGTGGGGAGTTACCCATAAACTTAAGCAAGCAGTTTGCCACTGAAATACTCTTGTAAACAAAAAAGAGCCAACACATTGGAATTAGTGTAGCTTACTGTGAAACCCCAGAGGGTTTATCACTCAATTCTATAAGGCCAAGAAAAAAAGTTTGTCTAAAGGACCGCGCACATTGTTTAAAATGATCTGTGACCGATATTTTTTTTTGTTAGGTTTTTTACTCACTTGAAAGTGTTGAAAAAGATTCAGAAAAAAAATGATAATTCGGCGAAAAATGAAAGTGGGTCAAAATTCATTACAAAAAACGCATTTCGACATTAGCATTTTTCTATTAAAAAAAATGCATTTCAAATTTGCATTTTTCACATTTCTTCTGAGACAAAAACTTTTTTTGGCCAAAAACCACTTTTTTGTAATCAGAACTTGAAATTTATAGACGGGTGCAGACATCAGGATATAAATAGGCTTGCAACAATGGCCATATAAATTAAACCATTTGATTGGAGCCAGTGTGTATGGTATTCATTATTAAAACCACCAAGGTGAGGATCAGCCAAACACAGTATTATTACCACCTTGTATCTCTTTTATATATTTTTTCTGAAAACAATGGGTGCCAATGTGAAAGTGAAATTACTATACTTGACCAGTGGCAGTAAATCACAGTTATTCAATATTCATGCAAAACACAAATCAACAATCCAATGATTATAATATTAGAGCTACAATTGGCACCAGGTGTAATGAATAATTCAACCAAATTTTTACACACACACGACTCATCACATAAAACAGGATTGCTCAGCCCTCAAGATTTTTTAATAGTAAACTATAAATTTCTTTCTTCTAATATCTGGTGAGAGTGACCAACCGACCACCACTCACTCTCAACTGAACACGGCACTCCACATATATTGTCCCTGAATCAAGGGTCTATATTTACACGGTATTAGACGAAGGCCGCAATTGCCGTTATGGCAAATGCAGTAGAGTGGTACAGAGGGCAGTATACCTAATATGCAGGACAATTTGAGAACAGTCAAGCATCAAAAAAGCGTGTTTCTATTGAAGATCCATGCATTTTTACCGGTAAAATCTTCTTACCGGGAAAGAGCAGGAAAAAGGTGGATAAGGTCAGTTTCGATTGGGCGCTGTTTACCAGTAAAAAAATTCCTACCTGGATGCTGTCGATCAAACTACACAAAAAAACTTGGCCGCAAAAGGTCGTACCTGAGGTAACGGCAAAGCATTGTGGATTGACCTTTTCAAAAAAATATGGCGGGATCTGTGATAGTAGGAATTTATCAATTTTGACATTTTGCAGTCAAAATTAAGAGGCAAAGATAGGTTAGACAGGTTAAAAGTTTGTGAACGTCAGAGAAGGGTTTGAAGTTACATGGAGTTATAAAAGCAGCGACAGGCAATATACTATAAGATCGAGGAGGCACCGCGAATACTGGCCCTCATTTCTCTAGTCTAACGCTTCCACACGTAGGGTAGAGTCGATCGTAATCAAGCGGTATTATCAATTTCCGTTCCCTCACCACCTGAATCGCACGTCGCGCGAAACGGAGTGTGTTTCTAGTGGCGTTTACCGGTAAGTGACGCCGCTTTTCCTTCTCGAGACGGAAAATTTGCCGCGGTTGATTTACCGTAAATTAGTGAGGAAAGGTCCAGTTTCTTTGAGCACATTTAATCCCTATCCGTCTCTTTTCCGGTAATTGGTCCAAATAGAAACACACATATAGTCATTAGGACAACACTTACAGTAAAACAACGGTGGCGGCGCACATACTCGGCGAAAATATTAACACTGCAGGGATTTGGGCTTTTTCTTAATTTGAGAAATGTGATAATATTATGACCTGTCACATTTATTTTAATTAGGAAAAAACAGATTACACCCACACATACACACACAAAAAAGAACCTAAGCAATAGTACAATTTAGGTCACCATGAAATGGCTGTTAAAGAATATCAGTGATTTACCAAAAGAGTCAAAATATTTGAAAAATTTGCATGAAAGCATAAAATTGAAGGATAAGTCTGTATAATTATTTTTCCAGTGAAGAATTGCCAGAAAAGGGCCGGAAAACGGCGCGGCGCTCTCAAAGATATGGACTCTCCATTCAAATTACGTGTTGTAGTAGGCACGTCTCGCGACAGTAATGACTAAAATATACGATTGTGCTTATTAGGTGGCTCGGTCGTATCTTTAAGGGTATGTTAGGGTACCCGTGCTAGGTTACAGACATGTAAAAATCTGATTTTTGATGATTTTTTTTCGATTTTATTGATTTAGCAAATCCCGACAGCTGCCTTTAAAGCGGCACTGGCCAACATTTTCACAAAATATGAAATTTCTCCAATTTGCTCTTAAATGATACTCTAGGCCTTTGGAAGAACAGAGCTATATTTTACACATCAAAATAACATAACCACCAAACACAGATAGGGAACATTGATATGAAGGATACTCTCTTAAAATGAAAGAGTGAAAAATCACTCTGAATTTCGAGTATTTTTAATTAAACTCTAATCGAGTGCTTAGCTATAAAAGAGCGAGGAAAATGCAACCGACACCTTCACACTCGCGGTTAACAGAGGTCACTCTCTTACCGGTGGCTCAAAAATGCCACTCTCTTCGGAGTGAAGCCCACTCTGAACTCTTATCGACCGGGTTTAACTCTAAAAGAGTGAGAAAAGTAACCTCTTTCCAGAGTAACTAATAGCCATAAGAAAACGCCGCAATTCGCGTGATTATTTTCGAACACCATGGCGGACGAGTTAGGAGCCCCCGTCAGCAAATGTTGAACAAGTGAAATTAGTGAAGAAATCATAGATATCTTCACGGGTGAGGATATTGTATTGTGTCGTCACAGGTCATAGCATTTACAGACAAAGTGTGGAGAAGCATTAAAGGTTATTTAATGTATTACACTCGTACATACGGAGTATTGCGCCCGGCTCCAGGGCCGGCTAGGCTTACACATGTCCGAAACGAACAATTCATGCATTGTCACGGCATGCATACGGGATCATACACGTCATGCAGGCCCAATCATGAATGTCTCACTGAATCATGGCAATGATGCGCCACAATATCTTTCATGTACGATGCTATGAATTATGACCTACAATACCCAAGAACTCACCAAACAAACCAAATTCCTAAGAATCACAACTCGATAAGAGTGACTAGGTCACTCTAAAAGAGGTATCAGTTCACTCTTTCATTAAGAAGTTATTTTGTTCACTCTTATTTTTGAGTGGATCTCACTCTAAAAGAGGCGTCACTCAGCTGGCTCTTTTTGGAGAGAGATTTCACTCTTTTAGAGTGGTTTGTCACTCTGTCGTTTTAAGAGAGTAAAGACATCCAGGTAATTTGTAGGCCAACTTTTAAGTTTTCCATATAACTGTAATCAAACAAATGTGTATATACATGAATATTTTGACTCGTACTCACTGAATTAAAACCACAAAGGTTATATAACGGTCAAACAGTGTGCATAGCGTGGGACAACATCACATACGGCGGCGTGTTCTTGGTTTAAACGCATTTTCGCGTCTGCGAATTTAACGCGCCGGCGCGTTAAATTACAAACTGCGTTGTTTACCCATAAGGAAGCTTATTTGGTCTTAATCATTTCGGGTGAGGGCGTTGTATATAAAAGCTTTACAACCATGCAAAAAATATTGATTTTGAAAAATCTTGAGGCGCCTATTTTCAAATGTGCCAGTGTCTCTTTAACCTCTCTGTTTTCTAAACCTAAGTACCCAGATAGGAAAGGGAAGAAATAAGGGGCGAAAGCAAGCGAAGGGTTGGAATTCCAGTGGGGATTCGAGTGGGGTCCCCCAGATGATGTTCTTCTGACCACCTATGGCACACCAGGTCTATGGCCCGGCCAGGCGGTCTTCCTGCCCATATGGAGTTCGTGATGAGCAACGGAGCACATGGGACATTTTCCTCCTCAGTCATGTAGTGTTGTTAGTCTGTGGGGTGGTGGGGTTACAGGAAAAGATGTACATTAAAAGTTTGTTGGGGGGTTAAGTAAGAAAACAACAATTTTGAAAATGGCAGTGAGAGAAAGTGGGTGTGTTGAGATATTCCCAGGGGTGAGAGGTTTTTATGACCTGTTTAATGGGGACAATCCCCCTTATTAAGGTGTGAAAGGGAGAGCGCGGAGAGTGAATTGCTGGAAATAAATCAATAAAAGGAAAGCCCACGTAAGCTGCGATCATCCTGGACAGATTCTTGTATTTCCCCTATGATCTTTCAATTGCATTATTGATTACTATCATTTGTAGGAGAAACCTTACCAGAGCGCAATGCATCTCAAAAAATGATCACGCAAATTTTCGAAAACACCCCCCAATACGTGTGTTGTTTTTTAACACTCGGCATTTGTCCAGGTCAAAAGGCTGAGTACATTCTCCCCGAGGATTCATTCTAATTTTGGCCAGGCGAAACTCGAGCAGGTGTGGCGAATTCGCAATGCAATATTGGTGGAAGTTGTGATCGTTATATGACTGAAGCAAAACTGATAATGGGGATTTTCCAGCGAATCCCACTGGCCAATCAAGATCTGAACGGATGACAATATAAGCCGATTTGACAGAGTCTCAATTGCTTCTTGGTTTTATTCTTTTTTTCTCGACCCTGAAAAGTCCTGAAAGATTCTCATTTGCAACTTCTAGGTTGTTTCAAATAAATCAGGTGCTCATTTTTATCTGCAATGTAAGTATCCATCACTGCTAAAGAAAGGACACATTTAAATAACTACAGCTGAATTGGAATTTTACAAATTATTTTCAGCTGAACTGGAGCATTTGATGATGCGTACCATGTTTCCTATTGGTGTGAGATAATAAAATAGAAATACAGTTTGCAATTTGTTGTATCATTCATAATCGTGAAATTAAAAGCTGACTCAGAGATTTCAGAATATTTGTTGTGTAATAATTGAAATAGTTGACTTGAACTAAAGATAGCCACCAAAAATGCCTAATTCCAAAGTTTGAGATGATGGATTTCCTTTGATTGCAGTAATAACATTGTATGTATAGTATACAGTCCCAAAGGATAATTTTTGTTATACAAAGTTTCCAGATCCAGAATTTAAAAAACAAAAACGTGATTGTCCATATGAAGGACAACGTTTTAGCTTATTAGCTATATGACACAGTGATTGAGTATGTGGACAAGCATTATATTTATGCAAAAAACATGATTGGTCAGAAAATTGAGAGCGCCATCCTTGGGAAATCTACGAGTCAGCCTTAAATACAGTGTACCAGACCGGGGGCGGAGGCAGGGCGCGCACCCCAGTGTTTGGCCAAAAAAATAGATTGAAAATCGGCCTATTTTTACCTCTGATCACCTTCCGACCCCAAAACCGTATACCTGAGGACATCCAGGGGTACGCCCTGTTAAAGGTGCTGTCCAATTTTTGTCTATCATATTCTATATGAAAAGATCGAAACTTGTTATACATGGACCACCAAGTATCGAAGGAAACAAACTTGCATTTTTATCCCAGACGGATAATGCACAGTGCAATGCCGTATTCACTACTGCCTGCTATATTAGTGTTTAAGTCCAAAAATACTGCGATGACGTAATCGTACCAACACTCGTATGGGCACGAAAAATCACTGGCGGGCCAGGGACTCCCTCATGGCTTGCCATCCCTGCTCATGGGAATGGTGCGGCGGAGGGCCCCCGCGTTCAATCCCGGCCAGGCCGACACCGGATGTCCAATCTTCTTAGCTTCTATCCTTTACCCATTCCCTTCTTCTCAGGGCGATAGGCAGAAAACAACAAAGATGTTATAGGGTTTAAAATGGCGGTTTTATTTTTCAGCGGAGAAAAGAAATGATGTTGAAATCTGAAAGTTCAGGAAGGCAATGAGAAAAATATGGCCTTTTCATCTGTTATCAACACTGATGCTACTTCAGAGTAAAATCAGGGGGGGTCCAAAAGATGGTCGGAAAAAGTACCTTTAATGCAATATACTCAGTAAATAGTGGTGATTGTTGAGGGTTTGATGATGACCTTAAAAAGAATGGATCATGGCTTAGCCTTAAAAATATTGTTGATTGTTTGTACTTGTGTTGTTGTAATCTCAGGAAATATTAAAAATAGAATGTGATACAAATTAAAATCTGAGAAGCCTTTGATTTTACGAAGTGGAACTGCACTTCACCGCATTTATTTGCAATTGCCTGCTATAGGTATGACACCCTGAGCACTGTGATGGATAAGAAGAGATATTTGACAGTTGGAAACACTATGAATCTAATCATATTATTGGAGCCATCTGGGATGTAAACTAACAATTTTGAGTGAAGCGAACTCGAACCCGATCAAAACCAAAAATTACTAAAACTCAATGAGCTGAGGCTAGCAAATGCACTAAGTCCAAAAAGATGTGAGGACGTCATTGTACCAACACTCATTATGGGCACTGGCTGGGCCAGCGGACCCCTCATGGCTTGCCATCCCGGCGCATGGAAATGGTGCGCTGGAGGCCCCCGGTTCGAATCCCGCCAGGCCGCCACGGATGTCCAATCTTCTTTAGCTTCTATCCTTTACCCCTTCCCTTCCTCTCGGGCGATAGGCTAGAAACCAAAAGGCTGTTATAGGGTTAAAATGGCTGTTTTATTTTTCAGCGGAGAAAGAAATGGATTTGAAATCTGAAATTTCAGGAAGGCAATGAGAAAAATATGGCCTTTCATCTGATATCACACTGATGCTACTTCAGAGTAAATCAGGGGGGTCCCAAAGATGATCGGAACAAGTACCTTTAATGCAATCTAATCAGTAAATAGTGGTGATTGTTGAGGGTTTATGATGACCTTAAAAGTAATGTGTATCATGGCTTAGCCTTAAAAATATTGTTGATTGTTTGTACTTTGTTTTGTTGTAAATCTCAGGATAACATTAAATAGAATGTGATACAAATTAAAATCTGAGAAGCCTTTGATTTTATACAAAGTGGAACTTGCACTTCACAGCATTTATTTGCAATTGCCTGCTATAGGCACTGACACCCTGAGCACTGTGATGGATAAGAATTATTATATTTACAGTTGGAAACACTACTGAATCTAATCATATTATTGGAGACCCATCTGGGGATGTAACTAACAATTTTGAGTGAAGCTAACTCTAACCCTATCACGACCAAAACTCACTAAAACTCAATGAGCTGAGGCTAGAAAATGCACTAAGTCCAAAAAGATGTGAGGACGTCATTGTACCAACACTCATATGGGCACTGGCTGGGCCAGCGACTCCTCATGGCTTGCCATCCCTGCTCATGGAAATGGTGCGCTGGAGGCCCCGGGTTCGAATCTCGCTGCGGATGTCCAATCTTCTTTAGCTTCTATCCTTTACCCCTTCCCTTCCTCTCGGGAGATAGGCTAGAAACCAAGAGAGGGTTAGGATATATAGCCAAAAAGTGGGCATTTTCCCTGTATTTTGTGATGGAGGTTATTTGTATACAAATTGTTAAAACTGTGTAGGAGTCTATAAAACCAACATATGGGTTACATTTATAGTCATGTTGATATTTCAACTTCTGTTCAACTTCTGTGTCAATTATCGTAGCTAAAAGATTTAAAAAGACAACAGTAACATTACTAAGAGTGACTACCACCAACTTTCACATTATAGTCTGCAAGATTTAGTGTTCCTCTGGAGAAATCACTAAAATACTTAATTTTAGCCATATATGCATATTCCAACAAAACCGCCTTTAATCAATTAAAGTTACATTCCATGATACATCTCTCTACAGGACTACAATCAAGTAGTAATCCCACCTGGTATCTCTTTTGATATTTTCTTTAATTGATTATAAAAAGGTAGTTCTTGTTTTATCTGAAATCAAGATAAGATTTTTGTCTATAGATAGCATACATGTATTTACCATTAGCCTAGATCTCATTTTGTTGTTGCAGTCCGCTAGTCCCATTGCATAATGTGTTGATCACATGATGTGTGGCTGGTAGGTATGACTTGAGGCGTAGTTTTACTTGGCACCTTCTAGAACATTGCGAGTGTGAAATGTACCTCAAGCAGATGCTGTACACACCATCCCATAATGCATTGTGTTATAACTTGAGGCATAATTCTATTGCCTCCTGAACATTGCGAGTGTGAAATGTACCTTGAGGAGATGCTGTACATGCCATCCCATAATGCATTGTGTTATGATGTGGGGTGTAATACTACTTGGCACCTTCTACAACACTCAGTGTGAATGACTGAATGCTGAAGAGAATGTCACCTATAGTCCGTGTCACTACCTCTGTACAGTGATGTCGTAACATTTACCCCCGCGTCAAGAAATGCCGTCTTTGTGCGCGCGAGTAAAATCGCCGTCGCTTCAAGTCTGCGCGAGCGATTTACTCTTGCGACTAACAAATTTTGTGCTTACGTCACTGCACAGAGGTAGGGACACGGACTATAGAGCATATTAATACCATCTCTGGTCTTCTCCCAAAAATCACTTGTTCTTTTTTCAATGAATCTTGTTTTCTGGAAATTGATACTAAGTTTTGGGATGAGATTAAGGATGATACTGACGATGATGATCGGGAAGACACTGACTGGGAAGAAATTCATATTCGGAATTTCAAATGTACCATCAATACTTGTTTACGCTCTTTTTACTTTAAAATTTTTCATAAAGCCATTGCCTTTAATAACTTCTTATTTAAAATTAAGCACAAGGATTCTCCTAATTGTGATTTCTGTGATAAATTTCCTGAGACTTTTATTCATGTTTTTTTGCGAATGTGAATATGTTAAACCAATTTGGAAGGAGCTTCTTAAGATCATTCAAGACAAACATGATATTGATTTTATCATGTCAAACTTTGATAAGATTTTTGGTGTGTACGAAGACAAATTCATTACTTATTTGTTCTTATGTGTCAAATACTATATTTACATCTCTAAATTTCAAAACAAGAAGCCCAACTTTACTTGTTTTAAAATCTTTCTTAAAAGTAATAGAGATTGTGAATACTACATTGCTAATAAGAGGGACAAACTATCCATTCGTTTTAAAAAATGGAGATTCGATATTTAAACATGTTTTTTGCCATCTGTCTGGTGTATATGTATAAGACATTTTTGCTGCATTTTTTTTCTTTGTAATTTTCTTGATCAGTATTGAAAAATAATAAAAGCACACAACTTTGTTTTGTGTGGAAAAGAGAAAAAAATACCATCCCATAAAGCAATGCATTATGACTTAGGTGTATTAACTACTTGGCATATTCTACAATACTCTGAGTGTAAACGCTGCACAGAATGTATCTAGAGCAAATGTTGAGTACACCATCCCATAATGCAATGCATTACGACTTGAGGTGCAATACTACCACACCATACACACATTAAGGATTGATTTATGATACAACAGTAAACTGAATCTTAGTATATACTAAGGGTTGTACTTAACTGAATTTTAGCTCAAAGGTCTACAAGTAATTTCTCGAAATTTCAGTTCCTAAGGCCTTATATTTTGAGAGACGACAACAATTCCCAGGCCCTAAATCATAATTGGAAACACGCACAATGCCGCACATCCCTAACCACAAAAAAGTTGAGTGCCCCTCCCTTTCCCCAGGACCACTGCCAAAGCATTTATTTAATGGTTGTGCATGAGCCAAAAATTCAAAATCTATCTTGTCATGCATAAAAAAACAAACAAAAAAATTGGCTTTATTCACTCCAGGTCAGGTTGGTATATACAGATAGCAATTACTAACATCCAAATTCTCGAGTTTTTAATGAACTGAGGGCATCATACTTCAAATGTCTCTGTGTTCCTTTAAAAAAGGTCACATGATCCAATGTTTTCGAGTGAGGCTTGTGCGGAGAGTACAGAGCGGAGGAACGCATCATTCCCCGTTGTGCATATTATAAACACACTGCAGTCACGCTCTTATCTGGGTCATGTTTATTCAGCTCTTCCTCAGTATCTGATCAAAAAACAACACTTTCTAATCAGACCTATTTTTTAACAAAACACTCCCGCACAGTCAGCCTATTATGCCCGTGTGCGGAACTGTTTTTTTTTCGGAAAGGAACGCGGCTTCGTCAGTGTCAATTTATGCAAATTTAATCAAATTTGCACCACTTCTTACATGAAATGGGTTCCTTGCGAGCATACTTAACCAACATTCTACCATAATACTTCGAAGAACAGATTTTAACCAAAGAAAACTAATATTTTTCCCATTCAGACAAAAAACTCCTGATGTGAAATAATTCACCCGGTAGAGCTCAAACAACAAAATGGAAAACTGTGAATGGCACGCGTGAAAAAACTGTAATAAGAGGCTCTCTCCGTCTCTCCCTTTCTCTCTAGGTAACATTTCGTTATCAGAAGAGACTTGGAGAGCAAGTTGCATTAAGAATAGAAGGAAATTGCATCCATCGTCGCTATTAAACGTGGCTTTTGCCTGATGCGGCAAGAGGATTCGTTGAGGAAAACAATCTGGAGTTGTGATTGATTACATTGTTGTATGCAAAATGCTATCGATGGAATATGAAAAGGCACTAGGGTGGAGCATGCACTACTTAAAGGCAACCCCTCCTGGTCATAACATTTTTTTCTGTGCTTCTAGAAAGGCTCGATTGCAACATATTAAATTAATAAAAAAAACATTTGAATCTGACCACACTATTTAAAGTGAACAGCAACTCATTGATGTAGAGCACATAGAGTCACCGAATATCCCTGTTTTTTCAGCGCCATTCTTACACCCATATCAATTCATATGTGAGTGCGCCACAGGCATTCATTCTCTGCACAAATTGATCCTTTAATCACCTTTGACTTATTATGTGAATTTTAAAAACCCAACCATGGTATGCAAGCAGGCGGCACCAGGTTAAAAGCATAGCGGGGCAACACATATGTTAATATAGGTAAAAAAACCCTTTTTATTGCACGTCTCTATGATGCACCATGACATAAGTTGGAGTTAAAAGGTTGCATGAGAGATTTCACGATCAGGTGTCCCTTACAAATACTGCAAAGCTTGCTTAATTGGACTCTGAAAAATAAACCGGAATCTGAAGGATTAAAGGCCACTATCAGTGATTGGCTAAATCAGAAAATCGAAAAAAAATCATCAAAAATCAGATTTGGTGCCTGTTTGTAACAGTATAGGTATCCTAACAACCCTGCAATGATAGGACCAGAAGGGAACCTATAAGGCAAATCGGAAAATTTTAGTCTTTACTTCCGTCGGACACTTATTACAAACGTAATTAAATGGAGAACGTATCTATGAAAACTGCCGTTGCTTCCTTCGGTGAATTATCCAGTTGGAAAAGGTAAAACTTAGGTAAATTCTAGGACTTATTCTTCACCTTTGAATATTTCCTGCCAATTTAAAATATCTTCACTCTTTCGAATAAATCCACTGATAGTGTCTTTAAGCTGAAAAATATTTCCTTTGGTACAAAAAGCAAAATCAAAATCATCTTTGTTTTCACTTTTAAGACATTTCTGCAGTAGCCAAATATACAAGGTAAAAAATCTACTGAAGTGATAATAGAAAGATATCCACTACATATGGACTCAATATATACAAAACCTCCTCCTTGTACCTTTAAGTTGGCTGTTAAGTCAGGAAATTAGTCAAATGACCAGTTTTTAGTTTTTTTCATGTTTAATGGCATAAACATGTTTTCTTTCCCATATATGTAAACAAAAATCTATATATATTATTTTTTCCTCATATTTTGTTCATTTTACTTTTACTATGTTACGCATTTGACCCAAAACAATCACATGGGCATGAACGCAAAAGGGGGGCAATTTGGCATATTACGCAATACGCGTCCGTGCTATTCGGCGCGCGCGAGGTAATTGGAGCGCATCAGAAACGCCTTGATGCAGCGATTCGATATGACGCATACCATGGATACTTGTATGCAATTGTAAAATGGTTGCCACGTGAGATGCTTTTACAAACAGAATGGGATTTTAATTCCACGATTTGATTCATAAATTTGGGAATTTGGATCATAAGTATCCAGATGAAGTAATTGACATTGTGCAGAAGCAGTGTGACGAATCAGAGATGAAACGCTTGTGTTTGGATAAGGACTTTTATATTGTAGCGAAACGGGACAAATGGACAAATTGGCGATTTTCTCTGGGTTCACTTTCGGCGATAATTTCGTGATTTTCGGTTCCCAGTTACTCGAAATCCATATCAGGAACAGGTAAGAAATGAAATGCATCGTATCGAGCATATCAAAATCTAGGGCGGTATTTTTTAGTTTTTCATTTTTGGTTAAAAATCGTGGATTTATGTCAACCTTTGAACAATCTTGGCGTTGTTCCAAATGAAACCACACCAGATTTTGGCCTTTTGGCAAACTAATTGGATAAATAGTGCAGATATTGAAAAAAGGGGAAATACCGACCCTAGAACTCTGACTCTGGAATACAAAAACGGACAAGGCACATTTTATAATATCTCTATATTTTGTATAGGGAACCAAAAAAAAAAATGAGTGAAAATCACCATTTTATGATGTTCTCAAGAAATACGTATTTTTGGAGAAAAAAAATTCAGAATTAATTTGGATACTGAGTTATTTCCTTCTCAAATATGTATTACTTTCATATTGGTGGAACAAATAATTAAGAAGATACGGCAAAAAACAGTTCTTCTGAATTCTGGACTTAAACAGCCCCTTTAAAGTGTCCATGCACGCAAGCAATTTGAAAAAGGTTTAACTGGAAGACTTAACACATACACACAGATTTGGACATTACAGAATTTGATTATTATGCATCCGTGCACGGTGGAGGACAACACAAACATTTTTACGCCATAAAAAATTACTGGAAAAAACATGAGTTTGGTTTATTTGTGAAAAATTTTACCACAAAAATTATTTCACATTATTCTAAGAGCATTCCTTGTTGGCAAAATGAGCCCGTGTCACAGATATTGCAGCTTCTTGCCCATGCTCAAGGTTTTTACCTTCTTTCTTTTTTCCTTATGGCATTTTGTCAGTCTCTTGTTCTCGGGGTAGTGTGGGAGGAGCGTCTCAACGAGACGCAATCACTGTCGTCCACGGTACTGGGAGAAGGCTGGCACTTGATCGTCTCGTGCTAGACTAATCTCCAAAGGTATTCGAATCGCTTATAACGTCAATATGCACACTGGGAATGGTCGTTTAATGAAACTATATTAGTCTGTTGGGGCTATATTCCTACGAATACACAATCAAGAGCAGATTTCATGGGCTGAAAAATGCATCCCCCCCTCTTGAAATTTGGGCATGGGAGTGTGAGAATCTAACTTATCTGGGAGGATGTGTGTTTACAAGTGAAACCTAATTAAACCCCTTAAGGACTCTCATTTCTTACAAAAATCAGTCGACTTAGCTCTTTGCATTAAGTATAATGTGGACATGATCAAGGCACTAGTGGGGGATGCTGGGGTGGGGGGAGGGGCATGGGAGGTACGGGTAAATGCCTCCGTATTTTTTTTATAACTCCCCACAGTCTGCGCCTCTCCCACTCACTTAAGAAAATGCACAAAATTTTGGCCCAAAAAAAATTGGCCCGAGTTGTATCAAAAATCACCCAAAAAATATTGGGCCGAAAAACTAAGCAATTTTGAACAAAATTTTGGTTAAACCATCTGCAAAATGTTGGGTTGTTTGGCCCCAATTTTACTCCCCCAGATTTTTTTAAGTTCCCCCCCCCCCAGAAAATTGAAACGCTGGTGCGGTCAAACATGTAGCTATTTGAATACGGGATTTAGCTTAAATTTAAAACTTGAAATTGATTGAATACTTACCAATTCCCCTATCATTCATAGTAAAATGTCCGAGATACTCACACTAACTCAAGTACAACCTGCCGTCTCAAATCCAATTGGGCTTTTCACAACTGCAAGGTGCACGTTAAACGACCAAAAATTTTTCAACCTTTTCCAACACATATCGTACATGGGCCCGCACATTTTTTTGTTCCATTGATACTTTCTCTACATTTCGGTCTCATTAATTTCAAGTTTGTCTCAGAAGACCACCGCACGCGGTTTGTTTAAAATTGGTCTTTAGCGCATTTTTAAAGATTTTGCTCACTTGAAGATTTGTTTTAATTTTCAAAAAAAATGAAAATTCGTCCATGGCCGAAGATATATGAGAAAAGTGGTTCAAAAATGCAATTTAAAAAAAATCCTGGCATTTCGCATTAGCTTTTTCCTAATAAAATGCATTCGCATTGCAATTTTTCACATTTCTGCTGATACAAACTTGGTTTTTTTTAACCTTTACCTTTGCATATTCAAACAAACATTGTTCACCTTCAACGCAGGCTCGATTTGAGGGTTTTACCATGTGCACAAATGCATATAACTTTGGCTCTGTGCTGCAGAATTTTCTCTGGGGCATGGTAAAACATTTTTGTATTTGTCAGCCCATTTTGAGGAAAAATCCGGCACTGTGCACGTAACCTTTAAATGAAACCTTAACCTTCAGTTCCAACAGCGAGTTTGAACCCATGCCAATTGTCTCTTTATTTTTTAGAGCTATTTAAGCAATGGCAACATCAATTTTTGGACAACTGATATAAGTAGGGGCATTCAAGACCTACTACCCTCCGCAAAAATCAGAAAACCATTGCAGGAATCTTGCCATATAGGCCTCCAAAGGTCGTGATGGTTGTATGTTATAGCACCCTCTATGTGCCTATTTTCCATGAAAGAGTGTAAAAACTAGATTTTGATGAAAATCATATTTGCCCCAATGAAATTTTCACCAATTGACACAGACAGCAGTAGTGGCATAAATACTCCACCTAGTCATCAAAAGTGTGTCGCCGTTCATATTTTTTTTTAAAAAAATTCTTGTTTTTGTATAATAAATGAGACTTTCACACACTGTGTTCAAAAATGTCGCATTTGAGTCGTTGACACATTCTTGGCGTTCTTGGGGGTGCTTCCGGGGTATGCCAAAACATGCAATCCGTGCTTATTTTTGCCTATTAGAGGCTTTTCGCCCGGCTGGGGCACCCTCAAAAGCCAGCCCTTGATACAACACCGGTGCACATGCGTACTTGTGCTGCTGTGACGTTTTTATTACGCCTGGACATTTTTACTATGATTATTCGGAATCCTGTAAGTCTCATATCACCGATGTGTAAAACTCAACTTCCGCTTGACCTTGATAGTTTGAATTGTGATTTGATTCTCACGGGGGGGGGGGGGGGGGGTGGGGGGAAGGGGGGGGGTGGTAGGGACGTTTCCACCCTACCACGAACAGACAACATAACGTCCGGCATAGGACCATAGTCTAGTCAAATACTTCATGCTAGAAGGACGCTCTGTACTATATCGACGATCAACAACACAGCTTTACTAAAGGCTATGCCTGGTCACGAATATTTGAATCTAAAAATACCGGTTAGGGGAAATTTGTAATGTTTAGCAGCGCGGTTAATCCACTAACCTGACGGATTTTGGACTAAATTTTTTTTTTTCTGAATTATCATGATTATACTAAAGATCTTTAACCCCGGGGGATCAGTCTTCCTCATGACAGAGGGGTATCATCCTGTCCAAAGAATTCACGTAAAAGGTTAGTTTTTTCAGGATCAGGCCTTACGTACGTAACTTGGAAAGGGTCTAAAATCACTAAAAATCAAGAAAAAGGGTTACTTTTCTAAATGAGGGACACGCATTTAGGGTCCATGATTCATTGTGCATAAAAAAAATAAAACAAGTGTTCCGGAAGTCTTACGTGGCCTTCAAAACCTGTGCTTTCAAATCCATCCAATTTCCAAATTTTCAACAGCGCTACGCGAGGTAAAGACACCATACTCGTGATTTTTAGTACAGGCCTTTGGTTTTGAGATAGAGAAATGACGACTCCTTTGTTATTGCCTGATTATGTTCTATAAACCAAATTTGTTCTATATCACGTACCCATGAAACGGACATTTTTTAGCAATTTTACACTCAGAAGTTTATTTAAATGTCCGTCAATTCTAGGTTACAATAAGTTTCTTAAAAATATTTGCTGTGGCATATTGCGCGAATCATCAGCATTTTCAGGGAAATGGCCGATTTACTCGCTGCGCTGCAATGCGGAAATAGTGGCAAAAATAACGTTCCTTAAATGTGAATTCTCCCGATCCTATAGACCCCAGAGAAAATGTTCTTGGAAGAACGAAATACACCCCTGAAATGTTTCCGCACCCAACCCTGCCGCTTACTACTCTCCATGAACATCTCTTTAATTTTATTAGTTCAAATAAACCTTACATGCATAACTATATGTTACTGTTTATACCGTTGACAATTGGCCTATATGCAATTTAAAGTTAAACCACTTACACACTTAAAAATACAGGGGTCAAAAATAACCCTAAAGTGCCAATTTTGACCAAGTAGGCTACTGTCAATTAGCACCGACTAAAAAAGAAAGGGTCACAATTTGACCCCACTGTCTGTCAAAAATATAACCCAAACAGTGTTAAAATAACCCCGTTGGGGTTGATGCTATATTGGGGGTCATATTGTTTTGAAAATAACCCTTTTTTGTAATAAATGACTAATATTTATATCTATTGGTTTATCGGGATGCAAAAAAAATCTTGATAAAAAAAATAACCCCAACTGTAGTTGATATCAACTACCCTACCTCCTTTGGTCAAAGATGACTCTATTTAGGGTCATTTAAATTGACCCGTTTAGGGTCATTTCAATATTGAGCGAAAACAGAAAATGACCCTAACACCGTGGTTATTTCCCCCAAACCAGACTAGTGTCCCAATAAAGTGACCACGTCAACTGATTGATATTTTGACCCGTCGTTTTTAAGTGTGTTCAAACATGACAAATTCAAATTGTTTTTACCAAATTTGCATCCAGAAAAATGTGTTTCGGAAAGAGAAAAAAACATTGCTTGGTATGCCATTCTGCTGCGCTTTCGCGCGAGAGAGAGAGCGGCACCCCCAAACCCGCGCCACTTACATATGAATTCTCTTGTGACCTTTAAACCCATCAAAAACTTTTTTACTTTTATAATAAGCCCAATTATCATGCGTACCTCTATTTTGCTATAGTGAATCACTTACAATTTCAAATTATTTCTATCCAATTCGCATGAAAATGTGCGTTTGGAAATGAAGATTGCAAGCCCCCCCCCCCCCCAAACCGCTTGCATGTAGCGCAATGGCCGCTCAGCAGCCATATCGTCGGCTTTTATATGACTAGTCGGCCGCCGTCCTATATGTGGATACGCCCCCTGGCTCAAAATGCTTTCCCCCCTTTTAAATACCTTTCCTCGGATATATCCCTGGCTGAAAAAAAGTACTTTCCCCCAGATATTACACCAAGCTCAGCGAAGCCTCTCTGCAATTGTGTGCAAAAAAAAATACACTGGAAGAATAATGGTTTTGGGTTTTTTCACTATAAAGGGGTAATAATTGCATCAATTACTACTTGTTAGGGTAGGGAGAAAAGACAAATTACTTGTTTAAGGGAGTAAAATTGCCTAACTGATACTTGTTCATGGGCGCAAATTCCATCAAGTACTTGTTTTTAGGGTAGCTAATTGCGGTACTGATGGCTTGGTTAAGGGGTGAAAAATTCAAGGCTTCGAAAATACGTTTTTAGGGTCTTTTTGTGATTGCTTGGACACGGATGATACCCCCTTGTCAGTGAGAAGTGGCCCCCCGGGTTTGAATCAGTAGGCTTAAGAGCTGATTTTGTATGTCACCGAGACGAGACTGCCATAGTAAATGCACGTAGCAGTTCCCCAAATTACCGTTTGGAAATCCCCAATTGCCCAAATCGAGCAGATCGTGTCCTGCCACTCACCAATGATCATTTCTGGGACTTGGCAGTAACACACTTGGTCTATTCTGCAAGCACACTTGCCTTTAGTGTCGTTCATGTGAATGTTCATACATTAATCTGCCTCAGTGGCCCCATATAGGATAGATCACTTTATGGCCATGCTTGCAGTTACATAACAAGTGGGTGTTCAAATTCCACTAACAATGGATGATAATGTCAGAACTATCTATGTATAACAATTGACTTTATTGAGAGTATAGTGCAGACTATGCTGTGTATCTTTCACAGGGGTTAAAAGGCTAACAGAAATTTGACGTAAAATATGCGAGCTACCGAGCTTGTCCAATGAACCAATTATCTGATTTTGAGCCATCAGCAATCTTTGCTTGACAGGGAATCGAACCCAGGGGGGCCCCCGCCGCATTGTGTGAAAAGGTGATTGACTCGACCGCTACACCAACTCGCCTCCCAAAAATTACATCTGCTCAAGAGATTTTGGAAATATATTTTTTTGTCAATTTATTAAAAATATTCACTAGAACTCAAGATAGTCACCTAAAAATGCCCCATTCCAAAAATTTGAGACACATCGGATTTGGCGTTTCCCTCCATTCATAAACATTGAATTGTATAAAAAAAGTTCCATAGGATACCGTGTATAACAAAAATTTCCGGAATCCTGAAATTTAAAAAACAAAGTTGTGATTTTCTATATGAAGACTTTTGATTGAGCTTAGCTATTCACCAAGTGATTAGTACAAGGTGAGTCCAAAAAAAATTGACCCTGATTGTGGTCCGCCATTTTGAATTCTTTAATAATATCTATCTCACATATGTGGTATCTGCGAAGCTTATTTCTTATCTTTAAGGCAGATTGAGCACATTTTTTTTTGAAGGTTCTGTCCACCCAATTTTCAAAAATTTGGAGATTTTTACACGTTGCATTGTAAACTATACCTTTGCATGGTTAGCTCGAAATGTCTATGTGTCACAAACGAAGGAATTTTGTACTAGAATAATTATTATCGGGGATCCCCGATAATAATTTCAAACGCTGATGGAACGCCTTCCAATGTGAAATAAGCCGGGATAGCGCCATGTACGTGTGTAGACACTCATCCATTAGTTGTTTTAAATAGTTGAGGCAAGTCAAGTTAGAGGTTATGTTCCTTCGAGGTGGCACTATTTCATCATGGAAAAAAAAACGGATATAACACGTAGCATTTCCGGCTCTGCTCCGTTAAGTCCCAATCTGGATTTCCAATTCTAATTACAAATCGCTTATTTTTGTGATAAATACTCATTTTTTAGCATTCTGGTTCACAGGTATAGTTTCATAAGAACCATTCCCAACGTAACTGTGCAAAAATATCAAATTTTGAAAATTGGTGGCGCTCGTCAAAAAATGTTCCAATATTGCTTTAATTTGCTGCAAAGATCATTTCCAATCGGTTAAGTATCGGCCGAGCTACAGTCTTTCGAATCACGAATCTGTCAGTGAATAAAATAGCCTTATTTTCTTCTGGATACTGAGTTCCTTGGCTGACGCCGTTCATTCAATGTGAATCCATGGACAAGCAGAAAACCGAACTTACTGAATTCAAACAACTGTAGCTCTGTCTATACCTAACCGATGTGAATAATCTATGGCAGTACATTAAAGATAATGAACCCAGCTTTCAGATGATACCAACATTATGTTAGATATATTTTACTTAAAAATTCAAATTGGTCGGCACACAATCAGGGTCAGGTTTTTTTTTGACTGCACCCTGTATATTGATAAGCATTATGTATCTGCAAAAACACAATTCTTTGAAAAATTGAGGTCGCCCTCCTTGAAATCTCTGAGTCACTTTTAAAATTGTTCATGTTTTCATCTTTTGTCACTATTAACCCCGTATTTCAACTAATTTTAACAAAATCTGTCCACAACACTCCAGGGCCAATAATCTTACACCCTAAGAACCACCTGCATAATACATTAAGTCCCTCAGAATTTCAAGAATTCAGTTAAGCTTAAAAAATGCCTTCAAGGAGTCACAAAATGCATATCAATATTATGTCTAATTCTTGGAAATACCCCACCCCCCCCATTTTGTTTTAAAACATCTCAAAAGTATAATGAAGCTGCACCAAAACTCCTTTGACACTGCACTAAAGCCTCACAACACATCTTAACCGGTATCTTAACAGTCCTTGCCTGGTTTTCTCCATAACATCCCATTACCACATCCATCTTAAGACTGCGGCGAGTCATCCTACACTTGGTTTTCCTGCTTCCAACACCTGCATGTGTGATATTCCACATAGCTTAACCAGGTAGCTGCTAGGATGCATTATGCACAACTAACAGGTGTGAATGCAATCCCCTACGCACTAGAATTGATGAAGTCATGTGACAATTCCACATAGCTTAACCAGGTAGCTGCTAGGGATGCTAGAGCAGGTGTGAACGCAATCCCATACTTCACTGGGAATTGAAATTAAAGAAGTCATGCGACAATGCAAAGACCCTATTCTGTAAACAACTGAACACTGCACAGCGGGGAAATTTTAAAAGGATTTTTATATTCACATTTTCCCTGTTGACTTCATAACAGAGACATCATCATGCCGAGCCAAGATTTGAAGTTTTAAACCCGGGAGCCTCTGGTCAAAGTCAAATGTGCCCAGTGTACAGATCTCTGACACTGACAAACTTATCCCTTGCTACAATAAAATAAATTATATTAATCAAAATACAGAAGCATGATAATGCTATTTTTTTCTCATTATCTAACAACCTTGGAATAAGTGCAAATAATACTCAAAGAGGGCAGAGGCGTACCGAGGCAGTCGATCCAGAGGGGGCAAATTTCCAAGTCCGTCCCGCCAAAGGGGGCGCAATTCATAAAATCGTGCGCGGTGATTTGCTCTGATTAGTCTGAATTTGACAAAATGCGCGCGTAGCGCGCAGAATTGGCCGAATTTACTTTAATTTTGCGCAAATTTGGCCTGAAATTGGTGAAATTCCCCGACGAAGAGGATCAAATGCACATTTTTGGCCCAATCGTCCGCTTTTGTGAGCCAGAGGGGGCAAACTTCCACCCCCGGTCGGCTACGCCATTGAAATAGGTCAGAGAACATTCATGCAAAACATGCTAAAAGCTTAAAAAACCTATCTTCCTGCCATAATTTTTTTAGGAACTTAGGTTAAGCAATCCAAGTGGAGGCTTTTTGGAGCAGCCAAGCGGTTAAATATAGATTGGCCAAAATGATTGGATGAGAAACAAATTACTTTTCATGTAACCCATGAATTGTCAGCGCTGGAAACATTATTGCTACGTCCGAACAAGTCTTAATTCGCCCTCGTAATTTTTTTTGATTTTCATTCTAGCTCTTCAATTCCCCCCAGAATTGTGCAATGCCACTGGCAATCTTTGGAAAATTTGTAATGTGGAAAACGAGCAATGAGATAATTTTTATGCGGCAAAATTTAGCTTCTAATTGTATAAATGCAGGTGCCGCTCATAAGCTTGCTTTCCTCCCACAATTAGGTGCCTCATCAGCAGAAAATCTGATGGCTTTCTATCGAACCAAATAAAACCTTGAGGGCTATAGTAATGCATTTAAAGACACGATCAGTGACTTTATCCGAAGAGGTCAAAATATTGAAATTTGCATGAGTATGGGCCTGCGTGTAAAAGTGGAAATAAGCGGTAGAATTCTCATTTTACCTTTTCCAACTGCAGATTTGACCGAAAACGAGAAACGGCAGTTTTCTCTGAGTAGTTGCGAATCTCCATTGAATTACTTGTAGTAGTAAGTGTCCGAATGGACACTAATGACTAACAAATCATCCGATTTTGTCCTGTCTGGAGATTGCTTTTGGCTATCATTTGCAGGTATGTTAGGGATCCCTATACTTGTTACAGACAAGCACAAAAATCTGATTTTTGATGATTTTTTTTTCGATTTTCTATTTTATTCAAATCACGGAATAGTGCCTTTAATAATTATTGAAACAATTAGAAATTGATGTGAAAATAGTTACACCAACTCAAGAAGAGTAAGACAAGAAGGTTTTGTGATATCAAAGCAGATACCTTACAGATTGTTGTGATTTTGTTGTTTGTTTGTAACTGCTCTTGCTTGGTTGATGTTTCGGTTGTTAGTGTTGTTGTTTGTTGGTAGTATAGGTGGTTGGTGGTTGGTTTGGCCGTGGTTGGTAATGGTGGTGGTGAGGGGATATAAATAGATAGACATTGCTCAGTTTCTTTAGTCACTGCCACTCAAAACCTATTTCACAAATCAAGGGGCCAGATTTTCCCTTGAAATCTCAGTATGATTATACGATTAAAAGACACTATCAGTGAGTTTCCCGAAGAGTCAAATATTTCAATTAGCAAGGATAAGTTCTTAGAATTCTAAAAAATACTTTTTCCAACCGAAGAATTGACAGAAAAGGAACGAAACCGTCAGTATTCAAAGATATGAATCTCCGTTCAATTGGTTTAGTAAGTGTCCGTAGGACAGTAATGACTAAATATACCCTTTTGTCCCCTATTAGGTTGTTTTCCCTGTATTCATCATTTTGCATAGTGTATTTTAGGATACTGTATTTGTTATAGATATGCAAAAAACTGATTTTGGATCATTTTTTTTTTTTCAGTTTTTCTTATTTCGCAAATCACCCTGATAGTGCCTTTATTAAAGATCACTTTGTCTATTCCAGCTGCAAAGTCATGGGGTAGGATGGGTAATTTGTTTCTAAGAACAATTGTCTTTTTTGACTGTTCTTTGGATGGAATTCACACATGGGTGTGACGTTATCCATATTTTTTACTCTTTATCTTTACGAAATCCATCCATAACACTACTTCCATAGCTAATTATAGCTCCATAGCTTACTTCCAACAACAGAAGATTTTTGTAATGATGCAATTTATATAGTTGCGTACATTGAAAACATCAGAGCTGTAAGACGTATCCTTAATTATAATTATGAATCAATTAAGATCTTCCTCTATCATAATCTTGTTTTTCAATATGAGGATGAACTGCCATCCCTGCCAAGAACTGAAGCTCTATTATTTTTGATAAGTCCATTTGATAATACCGAGTCTGTCATTCAACGTGTCCTTCTTGAGAAATAATACATGAGGTGTCTCACCTGCTTACACACAAGTGTGAAGGAAATTGAACATCAAAATCCCATAATTCAATTATGATTGTGGGAGGTAAAATTTACCCTCTTTCAACCCTGATAGTTTCTGTATCGGTGTTAAACACATACGTCAGTGGCTTTGAGATTGGCTCCATCTTCCCCTTTCAGGACACTTGGTAGATTCTGTATAGATTATAACAACTATGCCTAAAAAGAAAAGTGTTTGATTTGCGTAACATAGAAAAAAAATCGGAGGTTGGTCGGAGTTTTTTTTTTTTCATGTTCAAATACCAGAACACAAAATATATACACCCATACAAAACAATAGCACATATTAACTTTTTTCGGTAACACATTTTGTTATTGTCATTTTGAATATCCCTGCAATCCTTTAGAGAGACCGAAGTAGGACGTCATTGATTCGTTTTGCAATTTGCCCTGGTGTGGTGTGTGCCTGGACCATATAACTGTTTTTTTGCAACAACAAAAAAGAAAAATATTTAGGGTCGGCAGTAAAATTATGGTCGTTCCGGGTTACGCCAATCAAACACCGGTGGGTTGTTTTATTTGAGGCTTGTTTGTGGCTTTTGAGATGGTTTCCCTCTTACCCCTTTCAACCTGGTACGTTCTTCTGTAATCATTATAACAACTTATAAGACAGCTTTTTTATGAGAGATGCTTCTCAAGAGACCCAGGTTTGGGAATGGCCATTCCAAAACCACTGACCTAAGACTAAGCTTGTTTGACTCTTTGAATACATTTTTTACGCTTATTTTAAACATAAAAATATTTTTTTCCTAACTTACTATTTCGACATTTTATTAAACCATAAATTCTCTCTCTCATTACTGTATTCACCTAGAGGCTTGAAAGGTTGCACTGAAATCATTTGTTGGCCATTATGGGCGTGTGTGGATTCCCCACAGGCCTATGGACAATCACACGATCTCCTTAAACAACCTGTATCTGCATTAACGTTTGTGGTTAATGAGATCATGTGGTAATCGATCATGAGATTTCCATATGATTAATGAGATTATGTGGTTGGTATAGAGGCCTGTGTGGAGTTACAATTTTTACCATTGCATGGACTTCTCCCAATCATGTAGGTGGGCTGGGCCACACTATATATGCGAGTAACATTTGTTCAATTTTGATTCAAAAATGGACCCACTGGACCCCTTAGATGACCTTTGCCCAAAGCAGGTGGATTTTTAATATGATCCCCTTGTCAAGAATAAGCTAAGCCAACCTTTTGAGAAAATGTGGCCTTCTTTCCTAGAAGTATTTTTGCATATTTTTAATGACCCCAAATGACCACTATTGATCCTATGACCAATTCTGTGGACCAAATCATAATGTATTACACATCCAGCCCTCCAGCCACATTTCTCAATCCATCTAAGATTTAGAAGGTTCACATTTTAGGTACTTTAATTGCAACACCATGCCACCCATGTACGCACACACAAACACAAACCAAACAACCAAAAAAAACCCAAAAAACGACAGATGCATCACACATCATGACAACAACTTATCAATTGGTCCTTTTTTTGGGCTATCACTGGCCAGTGGCAGCTAACAATTTAAAAAAATGCAACATCACCTTCCTGTTTTTTATTCTTTTAATTGCTAATCTACCATGACTCCATTTCATACTTAAGGGCCACTATCAGTGAAATACTGCCCTCAATTTTGAATCAAAGTTGAGTTCTTTATATGTTAAAACTTTAAATTGTACAAGTCCCCTGCTATCGCTAAGTTGTCAAAACAAGATTTTTTTAAACACAATGTAATATTTGTGACAAAACTTGGGTTTGAAACCTTTGATATTAATGCTCAATTGATAACATACAACGAACTAAATCACTTGTGTGCTTTAAATATAAATGTTCAAGTGTCGCTGGAAACATGAAAATACGTCAACGACTTCCTGCTCAGCAGAAATGAAGGTAAGCAGACAACGAGACACCATGGTGATGAAGATGGTCAAAATACCATGTGAAAAACAAAATGGATTATTCTTGATAAGTATTGTTATTGTCAAGATTATCAAAAGAATATTCCGCACATATTGCAAAATTATATCATTTGCATGTGAAAATCAGATTGGTGCGATACCTTGTGCAACAAAAAAAAATACATCTTTCCTTATATCTGTAGAAAATAAAAAAAATAGTGTATTTGATAAGGAAGTTTGCAGAATACATTTATATTTTCAGCCCTTTGCAACGTTTGAAAATGACTTCAACTCCACAAGACTTTCATCGTCTGCTTACAAAAGTACAGTTTGTGTTAATTTTTATGGGGTATTATTTTCCCGATTCTGTTTGCTGCGTTTTGAATTTATCATTTTAACGAGGCAAACATTGTCCCTGAGAACACCACCTTTCTTCTTTGCAGTATCTCTGATTGGGTAATTAAAGGTTGTTTTGTATGTTATAGCGCCCTCTATAATGCCCATTCTCCCATAAGATTTTTAAAAATCCAGATTTAAGACAACACATTCGTATTTGCTATGAAATTTTGCAAAGTTTATTTGGGATGTGTTAGTGAATAAAATATCAGATTGTCAAACTGAGTTGCTGTTTTCATATTTTTTTGTTTTTAATTCTGAATTTTTGTCACAATCATGAGACAACAGCTGGGAAAAACAACCCAACAAAACAAAACTCAAATTTGCCAAACAGTCACAAATAGAATTTTATTTTCCATGAAGTACATTTTGTTTAATTATTAAATTTTTTGGTCGAAAGGGGAACCATGACTAACTCCTCGAGAAATCCAATATCTGTTTTAAAGGTGAGCAAAGCAGCATTGCAATTACGGGCCAAGGTCCGGCCATATACGCTGGAAACCTTTGCAACTCCACGTTCATCATATTGATCATTTTAACAATTGCACATTACGAGCAACTGACCTGCTTGTAACTTAATAAGAAACTAAAGAAACTCCTTAGTCTTGACTGGGTGATCAAGAATTAGATAACTACTGCTCGTGCTTGAACTTGCTCGTTGCAATACTTATTTTTTCACAATGCTTTTGTTATCTCCATGAGTCATTATTTTTGTTCTTCATACAGACCATTGCCTACTTAGCAAAGTTAGCAGACTTTCAACATCAGATTTAAGGAGAACCAGGACAAGTACACTAGAAATTACGACTTCCCAGATCTTACAAAGATGAGGATGAAGCTGAGATGAGGATGAGGATGATCTTGAGCTTGTGGATGATGATGAAGGATGAAGATGAGGTTTGAGCTTGTGGATAGGATGAGGATGAATCATGAGGATGAGGTTGATCTTGTGGTGAGGATGAGGTTTAGGAGCTTGTGGATGATGATGAGGTTTAGCTTGTGGATGAGGATGAAGATGAAGAGAGGATGAAGGTGAGGTTGAACTTGAGCTTATGGATGAGGATTAGGATGAAGAGAAGATACGATAAAGATGAGGTGAGCTTGTGGATGTGGATGAAGATGAGGATGAGGTTGACCCTGTGATGAAGATGAAGATAAATGAGGTTGAGCTGAATGATATGAGGATGAAGAGAGATGCGATTGAGGATGAGGAGGAAGATGCGGATGATCTTGTGGCATGATGATGCGAATGAAGATGAGATAGGATGAGCCTTGAGGAGCTTGTGATGAGAATTAAGAATGAGGATAGAGGTTGAGGTTGAACTTGTGGATGAGGATGAGGAAGAAGATAAAATGAAAATGAATGAGATGTAATGATGACAATGATGAGATGATGATGATTCAATGACATCTAGACAGTCATAACACGTTGGAGGTCCTTACTTCCCAATTTGCCAGTATAATATGCATTGAGTTTTTTTGAAATGAAATACATAAATCAAAGAGAGACAGGTTGGAAGGTGAGAATAATTTATAAGGTGAGTCCTATCTGGGGAAATACTCAGTGATGTTCAGTTTGTCTGGTAATGCAACCAAAAAGTGGGCATTCCGATGGGCACACATTGAGATTTTGATGTTGAAAGGACTCATAAATCAAAAAAAAATGCAAATCGAATCATGTTACATGAACTTGATTGCGTTGCCTGCAAGCCCAATTTTTGATTTCATAGATAAAGCTTTTTTAAAGATGGTTAAATCCTTGAATAATATTAAAGCTTTTAAAGTGTTATATAATCATAATAACATTTAACTATATACCCATAAAGGGAGGGTTTTCCTAGGGCCCTTTTTTTGGTTTTTTTCGGTTACGGCCGGTGTTTAATATAACACTGCAATGCAATATATTTGGTTTATTTTTTGGTGTTTGTCTAATTTTTAGTTTGGCTGCTTGCATTGGTGAAAAAAATCAAATCCATTGCGTCATTTCTATTGATGTTAAATTAGCATGGGTCCCCTAGGAGCCCCTCCCTAACAGAATTGCCATGAAAAATCTTAATAGAATCTTCAGTGATTCTGATTTTCATAATGCTACACCTAAGTGACATAAACCAAGTAATTATTAATCAATGTGTACATGCCCGTGCTTCTAATTAAATGAATTGTTTTTGTAATTCCATTTGGTAATTTGGATGTCCTTATTTTTTTCAAATGACACAGAATAAATAAATATTAAGGAAACAAATACAAATGACTACATAATGAACATATCACTTAAATCATATACGCATCCTTTCCCACCCGCCCACTTCAAAAAGTACATTCCACAGCTACCCCAATTTCATCTGCCCAGTCTTCTTGTTTTCTTCCACTAATCACAAGCACCAAACATTTCTGATAATTGTCTTGGTATGCAACAACACCATCAAAAAAAAGAGGAAAAGTACTAAAACCAGCGTATCTATGCCAACCCACCGGAATAGCCAGTGCCGTGTACTAATTAAGTTTCCTTCTTTGATGATATCGTATTTTACACTACGCACGCTGAAGCAGGAGAAACCGTACAACACCCATGCCACGCAATATGAACCAATTCGAATGAGTTAAGCGTTGAATTGCGCTCATCCTGCGTTTCGGCTCCATACTGCTGAAAGTGTAAATGGTGAGCGTGCATAAGAAATTAGGAAGCAGCGTGGCATGTGCTCGCCGAGTCTTCCAAAGCATGTGAGTGTAAGGTGGTCACATATAAGCCATAAACAAGTACTATTTTGGTTTTCATACCATAAGTACTTGGGGGCAGAAAGTGCCAGACAATTTTGCAGACCATAGCCACTGATCCAAAGCATAACATTTTGTAACCAACTCACCATCATCCTTGTTTTATAACAGTATTAATTCACACCTCACATACTATAACGCTGTTCGAATCGCAAATTTTGAGTGTGACGTCACTGTGCGCGTTAGGGTTTGCGCCCAAGAAACGCACGCGTCGACCTTGCATTGCCAGCTTTTATGCACGTGAATAACGGCGGCACAATCGAAATGCTAAAGCCGGAATGCAGAGGTCCCATCCCGTCATTACGGGTCACCCGCCAACTTGGACCGAACAAAGTATAGTATAATTTTGCAGGACTAGCTGTCCCATCTAAAAGTGAAATGAAATTTCAGTATAAAGTCCTCTTTGGTAAATTTGTGCCCCCCCCCCCCTTTGCAATTTAGGGAATAGTCCCCTTTTGAAAAAAAATCGCCCTCCCTCAAAAATCCTGGGTCGGCCTGGAATGAAGGTTTCAAAGTCTTTTACCTATTCAAGTCTAACTCAGAGATTTCGAAATATTATTTTTTTTTGTGTGAAATGAAAATAGTCAATTTAGAACTAAAGATAGTAATACCCTAAAATGCACAATTCCGAAATTTAGATCGGAATTTTTGTTTGGCTGCGCAACATAGTTATGTTTAGTATTATGTCCCATAGTATACCGTGTATAAACCAAAATTTCCGGATTCGGAATTTTAATAACAAGTTGTGATTTTTCTATGAGGATTCGTTTTAGCTTGCAATTTTCACACAGTGTTTTTATGGACAAGCATTATGTACATGCAAACAAAAATCATTTTTTTTTAAATGAGGGCCCCTCCTCAGGAATCTCTGAGTCATCCTTTAAAGCAATGTGGCCAAAACTGAGAACTATACGGGGATGTACCTATCAGGAAATAGATAAGAGTGAATAGATGGCCCCTTCATGAAAACCTGCTTTTCCTTGCTTGGCAAGACGAACCAACACACAACTTTTTAATTTGGCCTGTTTAAAAGGACATCATGCCAATTCGGAGTCTGCAGTTTACAAATTGGAGGTACCTTTAATATGCGTTACTGATGTGTGAATATGTAACCATGTGATTTGAGGCAACGAATGTATTGACGGTATTGGCTAACCAGACACAATCAAACGAATAAAATTGCCGTGGTTACTATTAGCCCTGTCCCTGAACCCCAATCATTTTGTGATATTGACTAGTACTGATGTTAAAAAGTGCCTCAACAAAAAAGTCCTTTTATATAAAAACTGAATCCTCATGCCTCAATTATGTTCATTTCTCTCTCTCTCCTCTCTCTGCAGAGTCTTTTATTGTGAAAACACAAATCAATGCAACAGAACAGCCCCTTTTCTATAAACTACCATTCTTGTAAGTTTTGCCACAAATGTCAAATAGTTTGAAATTGTTATTTGTGTTTGAATCAATTCATAATTCTAATAACCTTCATAACTTATATTTTCACTTTAAGGTAGGATCATCAGCTCAAATGGTCTTACGGAAAATGGCCATAAAAATCAAATTCCCTAAAAATAATTTTGTCAACTACAGATGTTAAGGATTGAATTTTACTCCATGTGTTTGTAAAAGTGTTTTTCTTTATTTAACAAAAAAAGCCCTAATTTTTCATTAAATAATTTCTCCCAGCCTAGATGGAACAAAAGGTGCTTAGAGCTGAAACTCCATGGATCGTCATAAACAAATACCAAAAATCCTCACATTGGCTTTTTTTAAATCAGTGTGTTTTAATCCTCCGTCCCCATCTCCCGGCTCCCATCCTCCCCTGTTCGCATCTTCCATATCCCCCATCTTTCCTTACCCCACCTCTCCTTTACCCATCTCCCTGTCCCCAGCACACACATTCTCCTCCTGTTCATCATCTTCCCCTGTCCCTCATCCTCCCCTGTTCCTCCATCTACCAATCCCTCCTCCCGTCACAATCCTCCCCGTCACCATCCTCCCTTGTCCACATATCTTATCCTCATCCTCTCCCCATCCACTCCTGTGCCCATCCTCCCCGTCCCTCCCCACCATCCATCCCGGCTCCCTCCCTCCCACCCTCCCCTGTCCTCATCCCCTCATCCCCTATCCTCCCCTGTCCCCATACACCCACTTCCCATCTTTCACTCTCCCTCCACCCCGTTCCCTCTTTCCCCTGTCCATCATCCTCCCCTGTCCCCATCCCTCCTCCCATCCCCTAATCTTTACACCCATATCCTTCTGTTTGTAGACTTCTATCACAATCCTCCCCCATCATCACCATCAACCCCTGTCGCCCACCATGCTCCCCATCCCTATCTTTCCATGTCCATCATCCTCCCCATTCCCGTCTCCATCCTCTATCCTCCCCGTTCCCCGTCCTCAGTGTCACATCCTTCCCTGTTCACAATCCTTTCCATCACCATCTTTCCCTGTCCGCCACCAACCATCCTCTTGTCATCCTCCATCCTCCCGTCCCCATCCCCAGGTTATTCCAATTCATTTTGCCACCAAACCTTTCAATTGCAAAGAACCCTTATCCATTTATATGAAATTGATTGACTGCAGGCAAGTTGGGGGAGGCACAGACAACAAACGGAACAGCCCATTGACTGTCAGAGCGAATAAGGCAGACAGGTCACAGAAAACATTTCCGCATAATATTTCCATATTCTTTTGAGTTCATCGTATCTAGACCTGAAAGAAATTTATGCGCATCAAAAAGACTTGCCTGTGGCTAAATTGTGTTGGTATATTACACGAACATGTCATTTGTTGACAAGGAATGTTGAAGGATTGTTATTGAATATAATGGAGTGGACTTAAAAAGGCTTATTTCAACATTTGTATTAAGTAAGTACTCTATAGGATTATTATTTTACATGGAGAATATTTTGTGATTTCGAAATTGTGCAAGTTGATGTTAGTTGTAGAATCTTTAACAAGCATAATTGAAGTCTTGTCTTACTAATATATTTTTACATGTCTTTATATTGTGTTCCATGGTAATTGTTGAAAAATAAACCAACTTTCTGAATGAAGACTGTCTCTTAATTCCTCAAACCAAAGGAAAGGAAGGAATCAAAAAATGAGACTCAGGCAAAATAAATGTGGTATTTTATATGCCCTTTCCGTGATAAGATAAAGGTGTCTTTACATTATTTCGCTGACATAGGAAATCATCACAGGAATCATTTAGTTATCTAGCCAGCCACTAGTTAGGTGCTTAAACCCATACACTAAATCGTGATATTTCCGTAACAGCTCCCCAGATTTTTGTTCGGGTTGATGAGGCATACAAACACACAAACATGTTGACCACAATGGGGCTCGAACTCATAATATAACAGTCTAATGGTCACAGGTCCTGGGCTTTTCAACTGGACCATGTGCTCTCGATAAAATGGGGTGCAAAAATAAAAACAAGTATACATAATTAAATAATTGGCCCGCAGCTATAGGGTTGTAAATGAGAACAAGAAGTACCTTGCTCCACCAAAATGAGGATAAATTAAAGTACACAGGATTTATTTATTTTTGGGGGGGTGCGGGACTTTGAAAAAGTGGACTTTTTTGGTAAAAGTGGACTTAATCCCCCTAGAATGGTCCTTTTTTGGACTTTTTGAACATTTTATCAACAAAATGTGGACTTTCGTGGCAAAATTTCTCTAAATTTTGGACCATTTTATCAAAAATTTCAGCAAAAAGTGGACCTTTTCCCCTTTTGTGGAATGGGGGGATGCAACCGTACCCCCCCCCTCCCTGCATAGTGCATACGGGCCTGAGAGATGCAGTGCCAATCTCAACTCTTCCATTTTGCCCCTAATTCTACAGCGTCATACTCACACATGAGTGTTGCAGTCATATTTGTTTGTTCTCTTCTTGGCATTTTAAGATTACTTGATGACTTTTGAGATTGTTTGATTATGTGAAATTGAAATCAATACTTTTGTCATACACTGAATACAGCCTCATACAGCCTAACTTAAAATCAACATTTCCTAAAGATAAAATCCAAATTAAACATTCACATAAATAGGGATGATAGATTAGAGAATGAATTGCAAGTCTTGTCAATTTTCAAAGCAGGGTGATCATGACTCCATGGAGAGTAAAATGTCCATAAATCTTCCAATCAAATATGCGCAGCCAACCATAACGCTTTTTCTTCCTGTGTACACGGAAATATTTGTTTGAAGAAATTCTTCACAATTTCTTAAAGGGAACTGCTTCCAGTAAGAGTTAGTAAGATGCATGGAACAATATATAGAGCTTTGGTAAAAAAATACTGCAAGTTAAAACTTGCAAGATCTCTGGTGGGGAACAAATATGCAAATGAGCTCATGAATATGCGCAAATAATGATGCCACAGTGCATGGGTATTAACCCTGCATTCCACTAACCACCACTACCACATACCAAGTTCGACAAATTTGGATGGGATCTGATAGAAAAGTTCACCACCTTTCTATAACACGTACCAGAGCATCAATGATGCAGAAGCCTATGAAGTTAATGGTAATTCAAACGGACAATATTTTTGGTGACGCCCTTATTTTACTGTAAAATGGAAAATACTATGATAAACAATTGACTCTACAAAAATGTTGGTAATTCAGAACAGGCGGTTCTCGAACCACAAGTCGCCTCCGTCTTTGTGATCGCAAAATGCGTAAGAAGGAGTAGGCTGGTGATCGCTGGGTGAGGGGTGGGGGCAAGAAGGAGACGGCGGGGGGTAATGTGGGCAGGGGTCCCATTTTAGTGGTGTTAAAAGGTCATATAGGGGTCAATGTGTGTCATTCTCTAAACACACCCCGAGTCCAATGGCTCGTCTGACCAAGCTAGGCTGCAATTGGCTCACATTGTATGGCAGAAGAGAAACAAAGTATATAACTTCCTAACTGCAAAATGCCCCTTTATAATATCACACAAGCTTTGACCCCATCTGTTAACGACCCCCCTGGGTCACGGTCAAGCATTTGAGTGATTCTGATCTGCTCCAACGTGTGAAGTTGGTTTCAATGCATGTGGGACCTTTGAATCCAATCTGTTAAACCCCCCATATGGGTTTTGGGCCAGTGGATCTTCTTACCAAGATTGGTGATTATAGCCATTTATCTGTGACTGAAAAAAAAAACAAATTCATAGATGTTCGAAGATTGCCCCTTATTGGCCCAATTACCCCCCTCTAAATGAACCAAGCTTGGACCAAGGGTTCTTCCTGACCTCATTGGTTGAAATTGGCTCAGATTTGGGGCAGGGATAGAAAACCAATTACAACACTTTAAACCAAAATGACCAGACAGACATACAAACATGTATCTGTTTTAACACTATAAATAAATATAACTGGCGAAGGGCACTACTAACCTCAGCATTCAATCTTGCTACACATATATGTTAATAGTCTGTTATTACAAAAGATAAACTTTCAGAAGCCTAACTTACCGGTAGTTAATTAGCTAATAGATTATACATTATAACATTAACATATAATACATATAATAAAGTTAATGGCCAAAGGAAGGCCGTGAATAACGAGATAAGTTTTACAGCATTCTTTACTTTGGGCATTAACTTTATTATGTAATGCCGTCGCAGCTTTTACACACACCACACCACGCGTACATACACGCATACATACACACAACACACAAAACACACACACATAATAGACACGTACCTGTACATTTATAAATGGGTTTCTTGGTCCGTGCTCTGAGCAAACAGATTTGTTCATTGTTTAATTCTTTTTTGACATCTGTTTACAACTCAGCAACACGTACACACATACAACAGCCAAGAGACAGGACAGACTGGGGAGACGACATGGACACACATTACACACACACATAAAGAGAAAGGTTTGGGATCCCAAGAAATTCCAGACATTTATTTTAAAAATTGAGAAAGAAATCTTGGATTTTTTTATAGGGGTCCCAAAAGATACTGCTCATTTATTCTGGGCAGTTCAGTATAAATAAATTCTATTGATTGGGGTGCATGAACTGGCCTTATTATGGAAAATACGTAAGTTTACATTTTGAAGAAATATAAACCATTTTTAAATGTACAGAATTACTTATATGATAATATATCCATTGTAAAACTACTGGTACAGGCATATTGCTAATGCCACATCTGTCTGCCAGAGGTGCTGAGCTTGTTATACTAACAGACATGGGATGTGTTCTTGCTAAAAGTCCATGACCCTAGCTACTGGCTAGTGTAAATAAACATGGTATTGGCCTCACACTGGAACCAACCCAGGTTAAAACATTAGGCAAGAAAGGCCTGCCCATGCATCTATCAAGGCTAGCATTACACAACATAGCACTAGGACAAGTGATGCATGCATAAAAAAATATGCCTACTTATCTATCACCTTTTGAAATCAGGGCAAAATCAAAATACCCCAAAAAACATTTGAACTCAAAATTTCAAAAAATTTTTTCCATAGAAAGCACCAGCCTTCAATACGTTTTCATAACTGTGATTTTCACGAGGGCATTGAAGAACAGAATAGCACGACTAGTTTATATTTTAGGTGGCTGGCCCTTGCACAGAAAATCTTCTCTTGATGGCATAAGCCTGCTATTGATGGCTAAAAACTAACGTTTATATACTTTATATTTCAATGCGTTTATTTTTGTATAGTGCCTTCCCATTATTTTTTGCTTTTAAAAACACTACCAAAAATGTTGCAACATGTGTAATACACCGATAACAGATTATAAACATTGTTGAAAGGGGTTCGAGGGAGTAAGTTTTTTTTTTTTTTGCTTATTAGTGTCATAATGAACCATTTACTAGACAACTGTCGCATAACTGTCTTTGGTGACAAGACTGTATCTACCCTATCACGACAAAACTCACTAAAATCAATATTAAAGCTGAGGCTAGAAATGCACAAGTCCAAAAGAATGCGATGACGTCATCGTACCATGAACACTCATATCCCCTCGTGGCTTGCCACGCCGTCTCATGGGACGCCCACCACGGATGTCCATCTTCTTTAGCTTCACGCCTCTACCACCCCTTTAGACCCTTTCACTAGACTAATACACATTAATCAGTTGAGGGTACATAATTTTTTTAAACGTCCCCACAAAGAAAAAAACGGCCCCATAAGGCTTAAAAACGTCCCCATAAAACACTTCTGTATGTTGTACACACAGCGCACACCACATCACACCCACACGCACACACCACATGCCTTAAAAACTGAAGTTTACAAGAAATAAACAAATAAAAACCAACAACATAAAAAAAATAAAAAAGATAACAAAATACACTACTCAAAATCTCTCCACTGTAAAAGTGCAAACATCTTGATTCAACAAGACGAGTAGCATCAAGGATGCTGTGGCTTTACTCCAGAGGTGTGGCGTTGAGTTGTGCAATGAGTTGAAACAAACCAATTAAGTGACATTCCCATATCCTAACGTCCCTTGACTGCATTTTTTTTCCACTTTTTCAAAAAAGTCATGGAGCGGACCCCCGTTTGGTTTTGGGGGAACTGCCCCCTAGATCTACCCAGAAAAACACGCTACCACCTTTTTTGGCGGTGATGGTCAGGTTGGTAGTCGTTTCCGAAAAGGCTGTTTGGGATATAAGCCTATCGGCCCATGAAATTTTTCATTGTTAGGCCAAAACCAAAAATTCAAGTTTGGTTCCGTAGTAGTCCAAAACCTAAATTAAACGCACTTTTTAATTTTTACATTTAAAAAGAAATTGAAAAGGCTTCGCCAGACATTGCATCAAATTGGCTAAATGGCAAGTCCAAGACAGGTTGCAAATCATACTTTGATTGTCCAATTATTAGTTATAAAACGAAAATATTGAGTTTGTCACTTGGATTCTTATAAAATTGAAACATTCATCATTTGTTTTTGTCTTAACAGGCAAATCTTCCTCGTAATAAAAGAAAAACAACAAACAAAATACAGGTAAAATGGCTCCAAATTTAAATGCATGTGCCTACTACTATACGGGCAACAAACTTGAATCCCCTGCTGACGTCACTATTCCATCAACCACTTGCTCCACCAACCATCACCTCCCCCATTGGATCCTGTATTCATCAAATACCCTGACTACCCCCCACCCCAACCATCAAACCATCAACTCTCCAGTCACACATGGAATACGGACTTTGTCCCTTGTCAACCACTGATTTTAGTATGCATCAACCAGGGGCACAAAACACACTACAAGACTAACTAATATGGTTTTAAAAAACCTAATTTTTGCAAACAATTTATTGCTTAAGGTATGTGGTATCTCAGGGATTAAACAGTAAAATATAGATTAGAGATTGAGATTAGGAAGGGATTGTGTTATGGCCCAGGCAGGAGATTAGTAACAGCAAATTATTTACAGTACTCATTAACTGGTGTTTTCCGCACTTTACTTACAACTTTGAATAAAATGCAATTTTCTCATTTGAATCTTCCCACTTTTCAATTTCAAAACTGATTGTAGAAGTAAAACTACATCCTCTGTTGACCTGATATATATGGTCAGCATGGTCAGAGTATTAAACCCTGATCTATGATATGAAAAGGCTAAATTGCATTTAATAGACATTTCCCTTCCTGTCAGCCACCACTTACCACCAATCATCCCATGTATAAAGGAAAACTCCCACCCTGTCACCAAGTATTATTCACAGAGCCTGTCAAACCAAAGTACTTTATAACTTTTTGTCAGTACAGGATCTCCTGCAACTTTTGTCTTTTTTTTCAATTGTTTGGCTTTCTGCCTGGCTTTCTTATACCGCTGCATCTGATAATGTGACCCCGTACCATTTTTTGCAGAGGTGAAAATTCATTGAGGCGAAGGGACTCTGTTAATCCTGTTATTGTGAGATTCAGGGCCTGAACTACACTATTGTGCGTTTCCATACATGTAACATGAAGGAAATTGTATTTAGTGGGCAGGTGAGTGGGTTATATAACCCGGTCAAAATAATCCGGTGTGGCAGCGTGCATTGGAATTCTTTGTCATTTTCCCTCTCCGACTGAATTGAATAGGTTCCAAAAGGACAAAACTCGCCAGGGGGACAAACGTAGCAACGCGAATCGACTATAATAACCTGTACCAGGGGGCTGGTTTGAGGCCCAACAAATGGGTCTCCGAAACTAGGTTTGTCAGAAAATTTAAGAAAAAAGCGCGATCTCCCTCAAGTCCAGCTACTTTATGGGAGGGTGAAGAAAATTTGGTAGAATGTGCTTTGGCCATGGGAAGTAGGGTCTCTGGAAATGGTCCTAATATGGGGGATCAATGGAACTGGAAAAGAGCCTGAAAATGTAGGGACTTATAAGTGGTACCTAACCCTACTTCCTCCGCAATTTGAGCACTCCCCCCCCCCACCTGTAATTTATTGTTTTTGTGCTGTCATACCCACATTTGAACATTTTTATTTTATGTACCACATTTTTTTAACCATAACATTGATATTTCCAATCACACCACAAGCACATATGCAAAACCACACAACACAATGCACATACACAATAGTTTCCTAAAAATGAAGTGGCATTCAAAGGAAAAAAAATATTTTTTAAGTAGTCATCACAAAGATAAACTTTCTAATTTAAGAATGAACTACTCATGTGTGACAAATCATGTTATTGCACTCTGTTCGGGAATTTTGCATGCTAAGTTAATCACCACAGAAACCACCTTTTTTAGTGCGTATAACAACAACATGAACTAAGAGACATTTTAATAACGCTTGTACGTGCATGTGGGGGAATTCACTCGCATTCAACTTTTGCCTCTCGTACCTGTCAGACCCAGATCAAATAGTCATTTGTGATCCACTTAAAGGTGCAACGAAGATTTACATATCAGGTGTCCCTAAAAATTGAAGTCGGATTTTTTTGCCCTTATCCCCAGCATTCCCTAAAAAAATATCCCACCTGAAAGATTAAGCTGAGATATGTTTTCTCTGTACAGAATTTTGGAAATTTCTGATTTCGTAATAGGAGCAAATCCTAAATTCAGCCTAATGTTTTATATTGAATACCAGCAAATCAGAATCACATTTTTTCCTCATGTTAATAAGGAATTTCCTGTACAAAAAAAAGTAAAAGAAATCTATTGAGTGTCTAGTCTAGTAAGGAAATTACTATTCTGACGCTACAATATTTGGGTGCCTACTCAAATCTCTTTTCAACTTGAACATAAATGGCATAGCAATTCTAGTCTAAAGGCTTGATTAGACTCGACCAGGCTTTCATGTTGTGGTTTATTCGGTAAAAAATTTAACAGAGTTCTGCTGGGGAATTTTGCATGCTAAGTTAATCACTGCAGAAACCCACCTTGGATGTTTTTAGTGCGGATAACAACAAGCATGAACGAAGATGACATTTTAATAAAGCTTGTACTGTGAATGTGGGGTAATTCACTCTGCATTCAATTTTTGTGCTTCACGCTCACACTGTCAGACACAGGATAAAATATTCATTTAGTATCCCTTAAGAAACACAAATTGGGCAAATTCTAGAAGAAACTAATTTCTCAGCTTTCACAATCAATATAGTCAAGGAATATTGGGTGGATCGCACATCACTCAAATACAATATAAAATTATATGCTGTTATCTTGTAAATGGACATGAATATGCAAAATAACACCATGCTAAAATATGTTTATGTAAATAAAGATTTGTAAACAAAATAAAAGTTAAAAAATAAATCCTTCCCACGCCTATTGGCACATAGGGCAGTGCCTATCTCCGTTTCCATAACCCGAGGCCACGCGTCTGTCAATGCAGTGAAAGCTACAGTAGGGGGATAGTCTTCTGGTAGCTCCGCCTGTTAACTCCCTTACTCAATTCTTTAAATGCCGAAAATCACATACTACTAAAAATATCTTTTTTTAATATAATGAACTTTTTTTTCATTGCATCCATCTTTTTCTACTTTCCTTAAATTGTTCAACTATAATGCAAAGAAGTTTTAGTCTAATGCTTCATTAGACTCTGCCAAGGGCTTATGTTGTGTTTAATTTTGGTACAAATTTACTTCTGTGGGGACTTGTGCTTGCTAAGTTAACACCGCGAAAGCCACCTTGGAGGTTTTTTAGTCTATAACAAACCAAGCATGAACCGAAGATGACATTTTATAAAGCTCCGTTCTTGTGACTGGGGGAATTCAGTCGCATTCAATTTTGCGATTCACGCCACATGGTCAGACAGGAATATAAAAATATTCATTAGTATCCCTAAAGAAGAAACACAAATTGGGCAAATTTTAGAAGAAACTAAATTTCACAGCTTTCCAATTAACCCTAACCAGGACCGGGTAGTTGCCGGCCGACGGCCCAAATGCAACGAAAGGCAATCCTTTTTATTTTTAAAGGACCAGATGCAACGAGAGCCAAAGTTTGCGTTTCATGCATCTAGGCCGTTTTCCCGGACACAGGAATAAGTGCGTAAAGTCAATAACGGCCCTGATGCAACGAAAAAACACTCGCGACCTTTTCCCGGAAGACGGCCCAAATGCAACGAAAAACATCGCGTCATTTTCCCGGAAGACAGGCACCGATGCAACGAAAAACATAGAGCGCCATTACCGGAAAGACGTCCAGATGCAACGAGAAACATAGCGTGAAAAATGCAATATAAAAACAGGTAAAATAAAAAATAAATAAATAATGGATGGTGACTGCACACTGATCGCATGCTCTAATTTGTAGCTTATAGTTGGCCCGTCGTGAGGGCGCTATTACGTACATCATAGTCGTGCGTTGCGCTATTATGCTACGGTCATGCTCGGTTTACTTCATTAATACGTTTATGCATAATTCACCCAATAGCTTATCGAAATGGTGGCGCTATCACATCGAAATCGAAACTTGTCTATGGGCATTTGACAGTGTCACCACGCCGGATTGAAAACAGATGGCCTTTGCGGGCAAAACCGTCCGAAAAATGCCAGTGTGAAAAGCATCGCATCATTCCAGTCAATAACGGCCCAGAGCCAACGAAAAACATTTGCGTTCATTTTCCCGGAAGGACGTCCCAGACTTTACCAAGAGCAACGAAAAACATCGGCATTGTCCGGGAAGACGGCGCCCCCCAGGTGCACGAAAAAACATCGCGTCATTTTCCGGTAAGACGGCCCAGACATGCACTGGAGCATGAGAGTCAGTTTGCGCAACCAAAAATAGTTGTTGACGGCCCAGAGGCAACGAAAAGCATTTTCCGACGGGTACCACGGTTTTGTTGCCTCTCATTTCCTCTGCCGCGTTAGGGTTAAGCAAATAAGCAAAGACAATTGGTCAAAATGATATTGATATATAATTTTTTAAGTTAAACAAGTGTTTACACTTGTTAAACCCGTTGTTTAATAAAATTGTTAAATAAGTTGTTTACAAATGTTCACCGAGTTGTTTAAAATTATTTATTTGTTCTTTTGTGTTTGTGTTTATTGTTAAACAAGTTGTTTAATTGTTAAACAGATTGTTTTAATTGGTGGTGAACATTTGTTTTACTTGTTAAACGGTTGTTTAAATTTGTTTAAAACAAGTTGTTTTAAAATTGTTAACAGTGTGGTTTAATGGTTAACAAGTTGTTTACGTTGTTAAACAAGTTTTTTTTAATTGTTAAACAAGGTTGACCGGCGCATGTAAACAAACTTGATTAATTTTGGTCTTTACAGTGTCAAGAAAGACATTTATGGTCTTTTTAAAGATTTCTGCACACTAGCTCTAAAACTATGTTTAATTAAGTCAAGTGCCATGATTTAAGGTTGAAAAAATTTTAAATTCTATTATTTTCCTACCTTTTAGCGTAAAAAATGAATTTTCCCGCCTATTTTTCTGTGAAAAAAAATGCAATTTTTGTCTGTATGCTAACCATTTTTTTTGTTCTGCCAAGTGTAAAACTGCTCTCATTGTCCGTAAGAAATAAGAGTTTTCTCCTTTTTCCTTTCGTCGAATCTAATGAACCATTAATAAAAAAGGTGCCTTAATCATGATATGCAGCACTAATACACACAAAAACACATGTAAAAAATATATATGTAACAAACCGGCAATTTATATGTAAAAATTACATATTTTATGCAATCTTGAAATATACCGGTAGCAATAACATTATGTGAAAGTTAGAACTACATATTTGATAGGCATTATATTATTTACTTATTGTTATATGTAAAATTTACACACGTTTTTGTAAAAAGAAAACAAAAGACTAAAATAAGTAAACAAACTCATTTACATATGTGGTTTATATAAACCATTATGTAAATGCGCGGTAAAAGTTAACGAAGTTTACAAAAATTATGTGAAATCATGTCACGACACGAGCGAATTGGAAAATGGAGGATCTGGGATGTGGCTTAGCCTCATGGAGTCGTGGGAATTAACGTATTGGTCTAATCTCTGTATCATGGCGTTTGTGTACAATCAATGATTTTAGGACACCATGGAATATGAGCTGCTTATAATTCTCAGGATGAAGGGTCTACGAAAAGGAAAGCTTTATCTCAGTCAAGTTTAACACACAGGGTCAGTACTTGTATACATAAATTAGTACGAGGGGTTCCGGCAAAAAAAATGCCTTTTGCCACACAATGGGTGACTGTTGGGTATAACAAGTCCCCAAGAGGAATCCGGCCTGATCACCTGGATCTAAACTATCAGCTGAAAAGACGGATCTTCGACTGTGATTTTGGACTTGCAAACGCACGAACGAACGACGCGTGCGATTATAGTAGCCCATTTTGCATAATTAAGTTTGGGCTCATACGATACCACATTGTTTACCATTGTATTATTATACAGGCATACAGCTGTCATTTGTAATAACTCGCCTCTCACCCCCCGGGGAAGGTGCCCAATTGTCAGTCACAGTATAAACTGTGGTTGTTTTTTGAGCTGAATAAACTTGTGAATTCTTGTCATATACTGAAGTGTCTGTGTGACCATTTTGTGTGCATTTTTTCCCTAATTACATCTATATTATGTAACATTTACATCATGGTGTTCAAATATTTACATAATTTACATGTAAGCATTTTACATAATTGTGTTCAAATATTTACATAATTTATATGTAAAAGATTACATAATTGAGTTCAAATATTACATAAATAACAAGAGGAAGATTACATAATTCTTACAAGAAATTATTACATAAATTATGGTTTTTAAGTTTTACATACTTATTTGGTAAATGTTTACACAACTGATAGTACATATTTTTATGTGTCACTTTTACATAATTAATGTGTACATTTTACATTTACAAGTTTTACAATAATTGTTACATAAAATGATGGTGGTTCTGTTTTTTTACATAGTCACATGCAAATTTTTTTACACAGGCTTGTAATTATGTCTCTGTGTGTATATACACTGCTAATTTCTATAGGCCCATATAATCTCTACACATAAGCATATTGTAGCAGGCGTTACTTTGCATAATCATGTCCATTTGCAAGATCTTCAAAAATAACACCTCACAAAAAATAACAGCATAATTACTGAATTATTGAGTGATGGTGAATCCCCAATATTCCTTGACTATACACGTGAGTCAAAAAAAATACACCTCCTTGATAAGCTGTGATATTCCCTGTGACTATATTTTGCATGAATGGTTGTAACATTTGATTAGATACATCTTTCATGCATACATTTGATACTAAATTTATGGGTGTAGGTGCATGGATTACTGAACAGGGACAATTACTGAAACCATTTCAATGGGATGCGCCAATGTCACAATAACCACTGGTTCGAATGCATGTGATGTTTCCATCTCTTTTACCACCTATGGCTTAAGTGGTATGAGCCCAAACTTCATATGCAAAATGTGGGCTTACTATAAATATAATCGCCGCGTGTTCGTTCGTGCCTGCAAGTCCAAAAGCAAAACAGTGGAAGATCCGTCTTTAACCAGCTGTATAGGTTTCATCATCCAGGTTGAATCAGGCCTGAATTCCGCTTGGGGACTTGTATACCCCACAGTCACCCATGACGTGGCCAACGGCCGCGTCTGTACGTACTTTATGTATACAAGTACTGACCCTGTTGTTTTCAACTTGACTGATAAAGCTTACTTTTCGTTATGACCCATCATCCTGAGATTAGAAGAGCTCATATTCCTGGGTCTAAATCATGATTGTACACAAACGCATTGATACAGATAGAACAATACGTTAATTTCCACGACTCCATGAGGCTACGCCCTATCCAGATCCCTCCATTTTCAATTGGCTCGTGTCGTGACATGACTTCACATAAGTTTATGTAAACTTCGCTACCTTTTACCGCGCATTTACCTAATTGGTTTTACAAACCCAGATGTAAATGAGTTTTTTACATTATTTTTAATGTCTTTTTGTTTTTTTTTTACAAAACGATGTGTAAATTTTACTAAAATAGTAAAATAATATAATGCATATCAATATGTAGTTCTAACTTTCACATAATGTTATGTCCCGGTATATTTACCGCTTTTGCCATAAAATATTAATTAGGAATTTTATAATAAAATAATTACATATATATTTTTTTACATCATGTTTTGCTGTGTGTATAGTGTTGGTTTTTGTTGTTTGCCATATCATGATTAAGGCACCTTTTTATTTTTTTATTAATGGTTCAATTAGCATATCCTCCAAAGGAAAAGGGAAAACTCTTCTTTATTTCTACTGACAACTGAAGATGCATTTTTCACTTGGGCAGAACAAAAATGGGTTTTAGCATACAAGACCAATAAGCCTGCGCGGGGGCTGGAAGGATCCTCACGGAGAACCTGGCGTGTATCAAACAAGCGAACCGTCACATGCCAAAGGGGGGAAGAACATACTCGGGGGGTGTGAGGGCGAAGTACTCAGGGTAACGATCCATTCGGGGAAAGAAAAGAGCCGCACGCAATAGCCCTACGAGCAACTCAACCGTATCCACTGGGGTTTTATTATCCCTGCCTTCTCCGGCGGGGTATTGTCTCTGGACCGGGCGCAAGTAGTCCGGGCGGATAGTCCGTGGCACTCTGCTTCCCATATTTTTTTCCCTCTCCCCCTTTGTCCCATTTTCCGCCTTATCCGCCCTGGGCGAGAGCTTCACGAGATTTTAGAGGTACATCCAAAACCTTAAGAAAAATCCATTGCACTTGACTTAACATAGTTTATAGCATAGTGTGCGAATATTATTAAAAATGGTACCATAAATTCTTCTGTGCACTTTAAGACCAAATTAATCAAGGTTGTTTAACATGGGCCGTGTTCAACCTTGTTTAACAATTAAACAACTTGTTTAACATTAAACAACTTGTTTCACATAAAAAACACTTGTTAACACTTAAAACAACTTGTTTAACAATTAAACAAATTTATTTAATTTATTTACCTTTTTAACTTCTTTAGAATATTAAACAACTTGTTCAACAATTAACAACTTGTTAACAATTAACCAACTTGTTTTAACAAGTAAACCACTTGTATATGTATGTAATAATTTAAACAACTTGTAACAATTAAACAATTTGTTTAACATTAAACAACTGTTTAACCAATGAACAACTTGTTTAACAATTAAAACTTGTTTTAAACATTAACAACTTGTTTAACAATTAACAACATTGTGTAACAATTAATTATTTAAAGTTGCACATAAAAATATTTGTATTATCAGTTGTGTAAACATTTACCAAATCATTATGTAAACCTTAAACCACCATAATTTTATGTATAATTTAAAATATATGTCTTTCAGTTTTGTAAACATTTACCAAACATATGTAACAACTTAACACATAATTTATGTATAATTTAAACAACTTGTTTAACAATTACACAACTTGTTTACAATTAAACAACTTGTTTTAACAAATTGCACAACTTGTGTAACCTTAAACAACTTGTTTTAAAATTCAACAGGCGGGTTTAAAAATAAAACAATATGTTTTAAAAATTAAACAACTTGTTTTTTAAACGTTCAACACCACACTTGTTAATTTTTTTAACAATTGTTTACTTGACTTTGTAAATTTAGATTGAGCATTGTAAACACAGTTTTGGTTAAAGATAGTTGTTTTTAAAAAACTTATACAACCTTGTTTAAGACAAAATTTTTATAACACTGAAAAAGTTGTTTAAAACTTAACAACAGCACTTCAAACAAACCTATTTTTTTAACAAGCAAATTTTTTAAACAGTGTTCTTAAGTGGGATGTCAACTAACACCGCCCCACCTTTGACTTTGATGGGATAACCTAAAGCTCCCTAACCTCGTGAAGATGCTAGCTTCCATTTATTTTCACTAAAATGACCGCAAAGGATGAGAAATGATACCTAGAAGCTTTTTATGACTGATTTTGCCATTTTAAGCGCCCTGGAGGCAATTCACTTGGGGTGGTAACACCCCCCCTTTGGTAAGACGAGGGTAATGTGTTGTGAGGCTGGCATACGAAACAAAATGCTCAATTCACATTTGAGTCAGTTTCTCGAATACTTGTAAACGGGTTGTATGTTCTTTGTTTGATAAACCTGGGCAGCCAAGTGGGCCATCCACATTGTGCAAGAGATTAGAATGTTACGTTTATTCTGTGTAGTATATATAGTATGGCCGCATTCTCTTGCTGCCCGTGCTTTCAACAGCTGGCTTCCACACTGAATACACAATCTTCAGCTGGCAGTCTCGAAACCGACCAGATTGTGCTATACTACACAAAGGTTACGAGTGTAGGTGCATGTGGGTGTATGATGCAGTAATCTAATTATCAGTTTCAAACAAATACTAATCAATAATAGTAGGGCACATGCAGTGTAGTTGGATCAGCGTCGTCTCATAATCATGAGGTTGTGGGTTCGAGCCCGCTGTCAATAATGTGTTGTGCAATGGCAAGGCTCTTACCTCACTCACATACACCCAGGGTATAAATGGGTACCGGCATAGGCTGGAAATGAAAACAGGAACGCTGTGCGAGGAGGAGTGGCGAACCCCACAGCAACATGAGGCCTATATGATGGAGTCTGGCCCACACGCCAGAGACAGAGAGATGGGCCCTCTGCAATGCGGGTGCACCATTACATTTTAATTCACATATAACAACTGTCGTTGCTGAATATCACCAGCTAAGTTTCAATACCAAGAGCCGATTCCTACCATGTTAAGATTAGAAGCATATCTGTTTGAAAAGTGAAGCAGGGCGGTGGCGGCCACGCCTCCTTCATTATAGCAACTCACCAAAACGTCATAGAATTTACAGCATAGGAGTGCAAACGCAAACCCCCCAAATTTGGGTGCTTTTGATGTGGGTCAGTGGGGTGTTCCCATGACCCACATACGACCTCGTCATCGTTCGTATTATACAAAAAAATCAGAAATAACCCTTGACCAGTGGAGTTGATTCATCATCTCCAACGGTTTTGGAATAAGAAAAGATTCCTGACAACTATACAAAATCAGAATTTTTTTTTTTTTTTGTCAAGAATTCGATTTTACGTGTTAAACCAATGGCGCCGGCTAATTGGGCTTTCTTGGCCGCATCATACATCCGCGTGCACCTACCACCCTAAATCTAAACCCCGTCCATTTTCACAGCTTGTGCAGAATTCTTTAAAAAGCACTTTACAAATGTCGTAGACATAGTTAGGATTTGTAACTTACATTTCATGAAGGGTCTCTAGGAAGTTTCTCCTAGCTGAGCGCAACTTGAACATACCCACGTCGTTTTACCCCACCTGGGGAGTTGACTAAATATCCACAAGAACAAGAAGAGAGTATTCCAGCATGACCAGTGGATCGCATGCACTGGACAAAGTGACAACCTGTTCAGAAATACACCCATGCCCTAGGCCTCTTCTCCCAGGCTTATAGGCCAGTGTCACATGACTTAACATTAAGGTATATGGAGATTTTATAGCGATCTCCCAGTGCATCAAAACTAGGGATTTAATGGTACATTAACAAAAACATATGGATTTTGTCAGTGTAACATGAAGGTATAAAAGAGATTATGTTGAACGATAAAAAGTATCGATTTTGACAGTAGATGACCGAGTGATTTCCACAGTTTAGTCTAATATTAATTTCAAAATTAAAATTTGTCACCTTGTATTCTGACACCAGAGTTCTAAACTGACATTTTGCAATTTTTGTAGATAATGGTATTAAAGATTCCATTAATAAGCTTTAAAATGACAACCTAATTTGTTGTCATGGTTTCCACCTTCCTTGACATAAAATTGATATCTTCTGGTAAAATTTCCTTGTTTTTTTTTGCACTTCACCAAAAATGTCAGTTAGAACCTTATAATTACAAGGTGACAAAAATCATATTTAAATTTTATACAAAAACTTCTTCTGCATGTCAGATTCAAAAGTCATATCTAATATATTTTTATAATATGCAATGCTACACTTATGACATGTGCACAAAGTTAATTATCGTGATCGAAATTCCTCATTTCTTGATTTCTGACAACCACCTTTCAAGTATCCTTAATGGGATCCATTATTGCTCTTGGTTATAGCCTCAATCGACTTTACGAGGTCACAGCATCTTAAATTATGTCAACACAGGCCAAGCCTTGTCATCGCTTAACTAACGGCAACCTATCAACCTATCGTCGTCACTATCAGTGGCAGTAATGACATCGTAAGCAAATTAGCATAACCAATACTTCAGTTAGAAGCCATTGCTTGTTAGAAAAGCATGCAATGTACCTCGAAAGAAGAGCAAAACCTCTCAAAATTGTGTGGATAATAATTTGAAGGTGCTCCTTCCAATTGCCTTTGGGATATAGCAGCAATTTTGATATATATTTTTCTCATTGTCGAGGCATTTTCTGAGGGGGCGAATTTAGGTCCTTCTCCATAGACACTGTACAAACAGTCAGCCCCCCCCCCCCCCGCCCCCCCCCCCCCCGCCCCGCCCCCCGCTGGTTATTCCACTGTTTCACTGCCACTAGGAAATCATCAGAATCATTTTTGTTTTCATCTAGGGAGGCACCAGTTTACCGCTTAAACCTATCCACTAGATCATGATATTCCAAAAAATAGTTACCCAGATTGCGTTTGGGTCGACGAGGCAATTGAGATTAGTATCTTGCCCAGGGACACAATCATCAGGGACTGTATTTTGAGGCGCGCGATCGCTCTAACGCGCCTTGCGAGCGCCTGAAACAGGTTACCATCGCGCGCCTTAGAAAGGAGTAAATTTAGTTAAAAAAACTGTGTCACTTTCGTTATACAAAACTTTAAAATACTGTACCTACACTTGTAAAAAGCCTTCAGACTTTATTACTGGACAAAATGTTATCGTACATCATAGTCGGGGCATAAATTAATGTAATTATATAATTAACCAATCAGGGCACGTAATAGCATTATTGACAACATTATTGACCTTAGCCACGCCTATTTTGTAGACACGACTTCCGGGTCAAGACAAAATGAGGCCTGATGTGTCAAATTGTGACTGGGTCGCGGTACAATGTTGAATGGAAAACGCTACGTTTAGAACAATTTAGCGTACGTTTCAGTTCAGAATATCATTTCACAGAAAGCTTCGTGCACATTTCAAGCATTTTATTCCATATTTTCTGATTTTGGTACAAAATATGCATGCAGTCTTAGCTTAGTGCACGGTCCCAATAGTAGAAATAAGCTGTTCTGGAGAGGTAGAGTAGCTGAATTCGACAACCATCGATAGGTGTATGTTGGAGTACACGTCATGGCATTAAATTTTCGTAACAGCTCCACTGCAGCTCTTCTGGGAATTTCAAGAAGAGCTTTTAACAGCTCGCCTGCCATTTTCAAAATACAGTCCCTGAATCATATTGACCACAGCGGGGCTAAAACTCACAATTTACAATGGTCTTATGATCATGAGTCCTGTGCTTTATCAGTTACGCAATGCGTGTTCTCATTTTATGATGCCACTCTCATATTGTATTTTGCTGTATTTTGTGATAATAAAGATTGAATGATTGATTTATTCATTGACTATAAGAATTTCATCTTACTTTTCACTTAAAGGCTGACTCTGAGATTTTGAATATTTTATTTTTTGTGTGGCCATTAAAAATAATGATCTAGAACTAAAGATAGTCACCTAAAATACTTAATTCGAAAGTTAAGAGATGAATCGGATTTTTTGTTTTCATGCCGTAAACATTTATGCACAGTATAATAGTGCCATATTATACCGTGTATAACAAAAATTCCGTATCTGGAATTTTATAACAAAGTTGTGATTTTCTATATGAAGAACTTTGATTTGAGCTTAGTTATTTCACAAAGTGATTAGTATATGGACAAGCATTATATATGCAAAAAACATGATTTGTTTGAAAATTGAGTGCGCCCTCATAAGGAAATCTCTGAGTCAGCCTTTAATTTTATACTGCACTCTATATAAGCCATATACTTGTACCTGCACATAACATGATTCTATAATAAATAGCTAATTTAACCATTCACCGAAATATACTAGTATTCCTCTTAAGTCATCAACATTTTCAACTCTCATTTCTAACAACCACTTAAAGCATTATAGCCTTGACAAGATCTATCTCTCTTGAGTTATAAACCCACCGTGAATGGGCCACACAGTCTTAATAATGTAAACACAGGTCAAGCCTTGTCGCCACTACTCCGAGAACCAAAACAGCGATGAGTCGCCATCGTCAGAATTTGTCATCTTCATAAGCATCGGTATGCGAGGAACGCGACGAGCCGAGGCCATTGTTTAAACATGCAATGCATCTTGACATAAGCACGGTCTTGTGAAATTCAATTGGGCATAATGATTCGAAATGGTTCGTGGAAGGGAATATGTCGCAAACCGAAGGACAAAATGTTGAGCGGAGGAATTAGCGGTGGGCCCATGAATTTCAATACGCGAGTCATTACATTGAGTTAAAAGGCACCCGAGGGAAATTGCCCATATGCAGTTTCACTAAAAGACATTCGATTTGCTTTTATCGAGCTGTATCTAGTTATCAAACACAATACTAAATATCGCCATTTCATATTTTGTCATACTTTTATAATCATTATTCCATTACCCAGTGTCATGTGGGAAAAAAATTTGAATAAATGGCTCCAATTTGCATATGAAATTCAATGATTTGAAATTTTAACGTCCAATCGCCAATTGACAACACAAAATAAAACTAAATTTCATCATGGTAGGACCAACTCAAGCAAATCAGAGTTATTGTATACGGAATAACATCTTACATTTAAAGCGCAATTTGTCCCTGGAGTGCATATAGTGCTGCAATGTGATACATCTATGTGATGCCATGTATTACAATGACTTTTAGTTGACCATTTCCTTGAGGTCAGTGGCGTTGAAATGGTTCTTCAGGTGATGTTGTCACCTGAAAAAGCCACTGACCAAAGACTTGGGAATAAAGTATGTTTGATGGATCCTGTCAAAGTGCAGCATTCACTTTACAACCTTCTGTTAGAATCTCAAAAGTTAGTTTTTAACTGCAAAATTGACAGTAAAGGAAAGTAAGTTAAAGTAAACAGCAGTATTCAAAGATTATGAATCTCCATTTAATTACGTGTGTTGCAGAAGCGTCTGTAGGACAGGTATTGACTTAAAATATACTATTTTGTATGTATCGTAATGACCCAAGTATAGTCCCATGCTCAATTAGAATCCTACCCCCGGTTTTGAAATAATCTGAAGAATAGTAGAAATTCCATTATAATCCAACCACATTTTTTTTTGCTGGAAGGCAATAGATAATGCAAGTTTTTGTTATAATCATTTATTTAATTAGGTTCATCCTAAATTCGATTACAGGGCTTTGTTGATCACAAACCTCATTTGACACTTGAAAATACTTGATATGAGTTTAGATCTGAAAGGCTGGGGAATGTTGATGCTTGTGTGTTTGTGTTAGGGTGCAGATCCATTATGAATCCTAAATGTAAGCTAATTTCAGGTAAAACGGTGGGGCTATACTAGGTTCGTACAATATTAGGCTGATTTGGTCCTACCTGTAGGTATTTGGGAACCATACCGTTAGTCTCTAATAAACGCCCCCCCCTCTGAAAACGCCCCCCACTACTTATTACATGAAAAATAAAAAACCTCAAATAAACGCCCCCACGTTTGGATTGCCGTAGGTCGGCGAAAACTGCACCCATGTCCAACCAAACAAAGTACCTGCTAATTACAGCAACAGTAACCCTTTTGTAATGTCGCTTGCAAAACTGCATCTGTAATGCCAATAGTGTGCAAGGAAACATTAAAGCTATTATTATAGCGGGGTAAAATATCAGCGACTTGGGCTGTGTGCGCGGCAATATATTCGAAAGGACAAGCAGGTTTTTTGAATCTATTTTCTGAAGAGCACCGCGTAACATTGCCCATCTAGGGAGCTGCCAACTTGTACTAGTAGGGATCTTCTATATTTTGTAATATTTGAAGTTGCCCCAAAATACAGAAGTCCGTAATATGCGAATTTCCCCTAAAATATGGATTTAAGAGAGCAAATAATAAAAATAATAACCTGAATGATAAACGCTGCAGTAATAGACTACTATTTGACCCCAATGACCCAAGACATAAATAACGACCCGATATCCTTTGACTTTGGTCGGTAATTACATAGTAATAGTGTTGTTGATTGGAAGCTGTGTAAACAAATACTAATTCAGGTCAAGTAAGCAGCCAATCAAAATGGTAGTTCACAGCGTTTCGGCGGCAGATTTCCTCTGTTGCGATAACATGGTCGTATTGTACCATTGTGCAATGGAAAGTGATATTTAAAGAGTAAAATTAGTGGTAGTAAAGGAAAGAAATCAGCAAGAAACAAGTTTTAAAGACGCTATATACTCAACTGGCTGAAATGGATTGGGAATGTGCGAGTTCCTTAGTGTGATAGCTGATTTGGCCACTCAGTGATCGCCTGGAGTTGATCGAGAAAGTAGTAGAATAACATCACGTGGGAGACAGGTAAAGTA
>JAMKCH010019705.1:0-21510 GCA_023653785.1 Ophioderma brevispina
GTGATATTGAGCCCCGCTGCGTCCAGCGTGTTGTGCCATAGATTTGAGCAAGGGCGCTTACCTCAACCCAACGTATTAGTAGCGGGATAGCGCCCCAACCTACAGAAACTGAGAGTCTTGGAGCAGGAGGGCAGAATACACCGGGGCCTTATTTAAGAGGTTTTCGTTTACCAACCTACCCCCCCCCCCCCCCCCCCCCCAGATTCCCCCCCCCCCACCCCGCCCCCACTACAGAAAAGGTTAACACCTTTGTGGTTGTTATGACCCGTCTACATTAATGTCATAGGTTGTTATTACTCTCAAATTGGTGTTTTGCTTTTTCAATCGGGTTCAGTTTACGTTTACAACACAGGTGTCCAATTTTTTAAAATGGCACCAACTATATTGAAATGTATGTCAGATTGTCCATTATCATAATGATTCCAAATGTATAGTTTGTACACCTCCGACCACTGGGTATTTGAGTTATACAAGTAGAAATGACTAAAACACTAAAACAGGGTCAATCTCAATTGTGTAGCCGGGTCAACAATAAATTAATCTATTAAATATATTTTTAAATATTTGCAAATTTTGTAATTTTTTACCCATTTGTTTGGTAATGTATATTTGATATGTTAAATGCTTATTTACGAAGATTAGGGCCAAAGAAGGTCAACAATCCAAATTGGATTGTGTTGCCCTATACTATTTTGTTCATACAGTAACTATGCCTTGCAGATGGTACAACCTATTCATTATTTTGACACATTAAGCTAGATAAACAACTTCTTTATTTTTTACCAAAATTAAAGCAACCTTCTGATTTGGCACCTCTGTACAAATTAGAAATTGCCTTGTTTACCATTTAGTAGTTTATACCCTATAACTCAACTCCTAAACCAATGGTCATAGATGGTACAAACTCTACATTTTTGGAATGCTTATGAAGACGGACAATATGGCATACATCCAACGAGATTGGAGCATTTTAAAAATTTGACCCCTGTGTAAACTTAAAGTGCCTCTATTGAAAAAAGTGGATACCACAATTTGAGATTACTACCTGCCTAGCATTGATGTAGAGGCGCATACTAACTACCAAATTTCAACCCTTTTCTCAGTGAGGGTTAAACGATTAGGTTTGACCTGGGTCCGTGCCCCGATATCTGACCCAATCGCTTAGAAAGAAGATGCATTCGTCCCTTTACCTGTTACTATACAACGGTTCACATGATATCACGAATCTTCAAACAACGAATTATTACTTGCTACCAATTGAAAGTTACATTTCGAGATGGAAGTTTAAGAAAACTTACATAACTAAAATTTGAAACATTTTAGAAAATAGAAAATTATTTTATTGTACTTCATTTTGGCTTTATTTCCAATCAAGTCTCCTTTGTTTTTGCCTGTCAATTTAATTACAAAAGTGATTCGTCGGTTTGGAAAACAGTAAAATTAAGGTATATTATATAATGGAAGTTGTACGAGGACTGGTGAGTTTTAATTGTTTTTTATTTTGTAATTAGAATTGATTTCACATAAAATAGGTTTTTCGGCCAGATTTGCAACAAAACGTCTACATATAAAGAGAGAAAACTATGGGTAGCAGGAAAACGTGTATGCGAATATTTTGCCCACAATGGAAGAGGCCAAAACCTGAAATCGGGGGGTTTCTCGATCTAGGGATATGTAAATTTAAATTACCTGTGTGAAGCTGCTGTACATGTAGTATTAATTTTCATATTTTCGGTATTTAGCAAAGTTGATTTTTTAAACCGCAAAAGATAAATTGATCCTGTCGCGTTTTAATGAAGAACGTTTATAATTCCTCCATTCTAATGATTTAAGAATGTAAAATGAAATTTGCGTGAGAAAATGTCCTGTTCGTATTCGTATTGTAAATCGTCTGTAGTGTGTAATGAAATACCTTGATTATGAAACATACAGAACTCCAAGATTAGAAAAAAACATACTAGGCTGGGACGAAATAACTTCATAATTATTGAACTCTGAAATTTTCAGATCTTGACCCGCGCGACCGGAAAACAGACCCGAAGAACCCCGGTTACTAATTTCTTTGACTTTTCCGGTTAAGACAATTATATCAGACTACAAACCAACGACCAATTCAGACTTACACATGCATGCGGTTTGAAGTCTTGAGTTGTGAAAGAGGGTGCGCTTACCCTTTCCCCAAGACATTTTCTAACTTTTAAATTGGTCATTATTCGTATATTACCATTTAAAACAATTTACAATATCAGTACTCTTAACGAACTGTATTTGGACCCAATTTTATTTTATAATTATTCTCATTATGGTGGATCCGCGATTCGGGATAATCAACTTACATGGAATGACATATTTAAAAATTAAATATTTAATTTTATTATGTTTCTTTTTTTTTGAAAAACATTGAAAACATTACCAGGATACCGAAGATCTCTATTAAATATATATATTACAACATATACAGCGACCCTCCAAACAGTTAAGCCTTATTAAAACATAATAAAAAAGAACAAACTGGCACTCTCAATAAGGAGGCAAGGAAAACCACATTGACAGGATGACAGGATGATCGAGGAAAATCATTTATTTAATAAATTCAACAAACAATACAAACCACATTACAAAAAACCCTAGCTACCGCACAACTGATAACAATATCTATTTGCGCATACAAACCCCTAGATAAACCCTAATATCAGAATATTCTACTCAGATGAGTATACCATTTGTTTTTTTTTATACGCAGGTGATGTGATTCCTAGCAGCATGGCACAATTACAACCGTCTTCTCTACCACAAAGACAGACAATGGACGACAACGAGACGAAACCGAACAAACTGCGCGGAGATTAGAGGACCATGGTGGTACGGAGCTTGTGATTGTGATCACTCTGATTTAAATGAGAGTTACATAACAAAAGCAGTGACAAGACAATGAAAATAAGGGGGGCATCCTTTGGAAGGATTTCCAAGACCAGTCGCATCGACTGAAGCGTACGGAAATGAAAATTCGCCCTACTATTCGCAATTGAAGTGACCTGGCGCTAATTGGTTTTAAAACAAATCGTGCTAAACAAAATGACACTCGTCTGTTTCCTCTATACGTAAATTGCAATATTTGCCACAAACAAACCAATGATAAATATATTACTATGCACATGTAAATACAAAGTAGTTTCAAAAATAAGCAACAGCAGTTTGTTCAGAATAAAGAAATTCATATTCACCTTGCAGAGGGGGCGGATAGCCGGGCTAGAGCTAACTAGTAGGATTTTTCATTCTGTCAGTCATTAAAGTACCACTCTCGGGGCGTTTCGACGATTCCGTTCGGTCTGAAGGTTATATGCTTTTACCCATTAATTCAATAGAAATTCAAATGTGAATCAGCTGTCGATCAGATTATAATTAATCCATAATTAAAAAACCTCATTGTTTCCTCACGAAGAAGATGATCAAGGCAAATGCACTGATAAATTCCAACACCAAATTTTGAATAAACTTGGAAGCATTAAATGAAAATGATAGGAATAAGTAATTATTACCTCGCCAAAAATTTTCAGCCATTGTCATTTTGCTGGAAGAGAAGGAATCTCCACTACCAGAATCCTCCACCATTTTGTACAACCACCTCAAAATTTCCATATTCATATGTTGTTTTTTCCTCCAGTAAGGATTTATCTATATCAAAAGCCTGCTTGCATACATTTTCTTCAGGATTTACGAGCTCCTGATTAATTAACAGACTTGGCCAGTGCATTGGCAATATTATTAATCCTAAAAAGAAAGCTAAAAAACATGGTGAAAGTTAATTTTAAAAAGGCCATCAACATTTAGGATTCGAATTTATTCCGTTGTATTACAAATTCCATAGATTATGCATTTTCACCCTCCTTTAAGGTGGTATTGTGTAATTTTTCGATCGCGGGCGAAGAATAACTTTCTTAGCTTTTCTTTTAAAGAGTCATATTGTTGCCCAATCGTGTCTCGATGGATGACGCGTAAAAATATCAGCCACAAGGAATCTCGTATCGCGCAACACTAAAGACGTGTAAGATGAACTCTTACACGCGTAAGATACATATTACTCGTGTAAGGTTACGTGAACAACCTTACACGTTTTTTGAACCACTTGGCCATATGCTTACACTCATAAGATGCATCTTAGACGTGTAATGTAAGGTTGCGTCTTAGACGTGTAAGGTTACACGTAGAATCTTAAGCGTTTTTAGGACCACTAGGCCATTCATATTTACATATTCGATACAAAAAAGGTTCATGTAAAATGGGTTAAAACCATCTTATTCTGTTGAACAAAGTTGAACATTTCATTTAATGCTGACAGGAATAAAAAAATCAGACTATAATAAGCACTGAAGTCATTTTCCACCTATTGGTCGGAATTGTTCAGAGCACCAATAGTACAGTTCTTTACTTACAAAGAAGTGTCAACTATTAACCCTCGTCTACCTGAGTAAATTTTTTGTAACAAAACTCCCGGGGGGGGGGGGGGTTACCACCCGTGATTTTTGTTACTGAACATCCGATTCCTATTAATTTGGTACCACATTACAACTTAGAGTTTCTTCTTTCCATTGGTATCAAAATATGTACCAACATTCTCATTATGACGTCACTATGACGTCATAAGTTGAGGAAAGTATGAAAAAAATGGATGGAAAAAGGTGGAAATTGATATTTTGCAATTTTACTGACTCAAACACATTATTATAGCACTAAACACTCTGAATATATAAAACTAGTCATTTCCCATCGAGTAGAGCCAAAACCCGCATGACAATCGAATATTCCTTTTTGTACACTGTATATACTATTGACGGGTTTTGCTGACAAACGAACTTTATGACATCTTTCTGATGTAATTCTAGGCATGTTGGTACTCATTTCGGTATCAATACTGTCAAAATTGTCTGTGATATTCATATGTCGGGCTAGGCATGTTGATACTTCTCTCCCGTAGGAGGGGTTGCCCACCCCCCCATCCAACCCCATCCTCACTTTGGGATTAACCCCTGTATCTTACCGTTACCCCATGGTTTTTTTTTTTTTTGTGGAATGTTTTTTTTTTTTTTAATGTTAATTGACAATTACTTTAAATAACTTGGCACCAAAAAGAGGGTTTTAAGCAAGCCGGAAAAATCTTGACCCCCCTTCGTTAGACCGAGGGACTAAAGTGTCCCATTTTAGGTATAAAGCACCCCCGGGAAAGCACCCAAGCCCAGCTTGATATGGTATGCCAACTTATTAGACACTTCTCATGCGGGTTTATGTAATTGTTTTCCCCGTAATGCATGTGGCCGTAACAGATAATTCACGGGTCCTCAGATAATACCGCACCATCTGTAATACTTTCACAAAGTCAAAAGGCGTCTACTTGTCACTTGATATCGACGTCTATAATATCAAGCTACATATCTATATTCATATTCCTATATAACCCTCAAAATCTATGGTGTCACACTATAAAAGTTTTGTTGTATTTATCAGTACAACACCGACTTGCAATAGCTTTAATGTTTCTGTTTAGCAGTTTGTTTCTTTCTCGTAAAATGTTAATAAACTTACACAACTTTCATGCAGACTGTCATATTTACTATTTTGCTCTTGCAAAATGATTACATTAACTTTTGTGTAATATCTTATTATCGTAAACAAGTTTGTTTGTATGGCGTTGGGGCATTTTAAAATTGATCTAAAAATAACATTAACTATGACTTTAAATTTTAAAAGTACGTCAAAAAGTTTATCGGAGTATCGGCCTATTTGAATGAAGTATACTTCAAGAAGCCCGATTCACAAATAACATAGTTTTTGTATCATCTACCATAATTCTCCCTGTAAAAATTCAATATGGCTGTCCGGTTTAATGGATCATGCAGAAATGAATAAATTTATTCTAGTATAATGCGGTGCAAATGGAGAAAATCATTTCTCGTAGGAAAAATTTTAGGCATTGATAACGTTTCTTTAGCAGCCTACATTATTGGACGGAAATGAAAACATTAAAGACAGCCAGCCACCAAACATAATATAACCTTAAAGGGCTTTCGTGATCCACACTAGTTTTCCCCCGACTACGTCAAAAAAAATTTAAATTTTTATATTATTCTGAACCGTTAGTCTTAGTAAGCCATGTGTATCTAATTCTTATGTGGCCAATTCCGGTCGTATCTGTGAAAAAAAAAATTCAATTTTCTATTTTCTGTTCGTAGACGACAGGAATTAACAGACGTGACCTATGTTGCCGTCGGAACAAGCATTGTGTCTAGCACAAAATACCGCACGTCAGGGATCAACTAAGATTTTTTGTTATAATCTTTTCTCAGATATTTAGTGAACCATAATAAAACGAAGGTTGCTGACATCGCGAAATGCATCGTTAATATTACAATTTACATTGCATTTATTCCCTAAAGACCTTTAAAGAAGTTCATTAAAACAAACAAAACCTAAAATAGATATTTGAAGAACATGTTGTTTATCATCTCCAGAATTTATCCTGCGTAAAATTTCAATATGGCCGTCCGGTTTAATTGATCACCCCCCCTCTATGCATAATTAATAAATGTATTCTAAAGAGCCTTGAGAACTTTGTTAACCAAAAAATCTTAGTTTAATTCCCGATCTTGCGGGTTTTGTGTTATGACACAATGCTTGTTTTCCGGGAAGGCCACCTAGGTCACTGTCAAAGTAGAACAAAACAAAACCTAAAATAAAAAACCAAAGGAAAACAACCCGGAATAAACCCCATATCGATTGCGATTGTTTCCGTCAAAGGAGCGTCTGTCATGGCTGGAATTTCCACTCGTCCTAACATAAATTAAAAATTGGGTGACGAGTGTCTTTACGGAATAGAAAACGTAATATCCCAGTGCGCTTTTCTGTAAACCCAAATATAGGCCCGCGGTGCATAAGCCTGCTGCGCGATTGTCTGGGGGCTATGGTTCGTTGCACCTTTTGACAAATGATTTTTTGACTGAAGTAGGAGAGTGACCCAAAAGGTCAAAGGTCATCTAGATGTCAATTTGCGTAGAAATGCTCATACGACCACCAAATTTGTTCAAAATAACCACTGACCTGAGCGCAGAACAAATCTGAGCTCAAAGGTCTCACCAAGGTCAAAGGTCATACACCGTGGAAATACATTTGTTAAATTTAAATTTTTCCTCGCAGAAATTCGGGTAGTTATGATTCTTACGGCCACTTTTGGTATTCATTTTCTCCAAAGGGAAATTTGATTAACCATCTTAACAACGGGAGCTGTGATTGGCTATTTATTTCCCTCTTAGAAATTGAGATTAAGGAGCGCTATATTGGCCGGAATTTCACCCAGGATTTTTCCGATGAGAAATTAAATTTCTCCTGCGAGAAATTCTAGTAGTTATGACTCTTATGACCAATGATAGTTTTCAATAAAAAAAAAATACTAATTTATGCGCAAATCATTACAGATTTCTTTTTTATCAACGGAAGTGCGAAAAGTCTTAGAGCGTCTAATCTTTCTTTCGATTTCATATACGCTTTTCATCATAAATGGGTTTGTTTTGAAAATGCCAGCAAGAAAGAGTGGTCTCGCATTTCCGGAGCATTTGTCAAGACAAGTCAATCCAAAATAAATCGTCATGTGAGTACAACAAAGTCGTATCTGCATTTTCATGATTTTACAGGAGAAGCATTTTTGTGTTTCATTCTTTTGTGACTTTTCAAATGAAAATAATTCTTACACAAGATAAAAATGTATTTTTTAAGTATCTTATAAATATTTAATTTCCCATTTAAGTCGACTAATTAAGAAGTAATTGGCTAATTAAAATGGCGTAACTACACACATGATTTCCCGTGTAGTGCAACAAAGTCGTATCTACCAGTTACGACTTTGTTGCACGACACAGGAAATTCAATTTTGAGTGCAACAAATTCGTATCTACACCTAATTAGACCTAATTAGCCTAATAACTCTGCAATAAATTGAGCCTTATACTTGAAATATATGTTAAATTATGCATATTCATTTACTTTTGTAAATTAATTAAGTACTGGCCGTAATATTTAGTGAAAAAAAGGTCGTAACTACATTTGTTGATGTTTTTAAGGTTTTTTGTGCCGAAATTAGCATAAATTAGCATAAATTTGGTAAAAAAATGAAATTGCTCTTTTCACAAAATATTTTGGGAAATTTTTTACTTATACACCTTTTAAAAAACATCACTTTACAAGAAATAAAATGTCGTATCTACATACTAGTTTTCCCGTGTCGTGCAACAAAGTCGTATCTACCAGTTACGACTTTGTTGTACTCAACAGAAATTCAGTTTTGAGTGCAACAAGGTCGTATCTACACCAAAATAGGCCTATTTAGCTTAATAACGCTGCAATAAATTAATTTGTCACCTGAAAATTATATCATAAATTAAACTATGATCCACTTTTTCATATTATACAAATAACCCAATTTCGGCAAAAATGTCAGTAGACTTTGTGTCACTCACACGACGAACTAACGTCATGCCAGGAACTTATGGGACATGATTTTGAGTACCGAAATGTTTTTGTTAATTACCCAACAAATTGTTAATTGTTCGTTTTTACTCTGTTTGTTTATGTAGTAATTTTGATATTGGTTTCTCTAATGTAGAAGGCTAAGCACCCTCACGCCAGTACATTTCGGCTCGAGGGTAATTGCACGGATCCATGCTACTTCAGGCCACCTTAAAAATCTAAACTCAAGCGTTGACGGCCCTTCCAAGCGTCATACCCGTGCTGGTAAGACCGATACGGTCAATTAGGAGCATGATATTTACTCGCATGCCGCGATTAGTTCACCCAGGCTGTTCCGGCCTCGCATCCAAGTTCAAGGTGTTGCCGGTAAATCACAATTTTGGACGGTGGAGGAATGTAAGGCTGTTAGGCTCCCAGTTTTCTTGCAAGACCCATATTTTCGAAAGGTTATAATTTGTACGCAAAAGACCCCCTTTTTCGAAAGCTCTGACAAAATCCCCAAAGAACCATATTTTTTAGAAAATGACATAAATTGTCACTAAAAACCCCCTTATGGGCAATTTGTTTGTCTCTCACCCAAACACCGCTTGTTTGGCATGTCTATAACCGAATGCATGCAGTTGAATTGGAAAACGTGATCTTCTATTGTATTCATTTTTATGTAAGTGCTCGGATTTTTTTACCCCCCCCCCCCCCCACACACACCACACACCAACCAAACAACATCACCTGATTGGGCGTGCCCGTATACCTACAATTTAAGGAAACCGTGCCCCATGGGCTTTAGTTGGGTCATTGGAGCAATTCCGTGAACGTGGAGAGCAGAGTATAATTTATCAGTGGATTGTCTTCTATGAAAGGTAATGAACAAGCACATCTCCGGATAAGGAAGGAAGGATGCCCTCTATAGATTTCTTGAGAACGGATGAACTTGAACGTTTGCAGAATAAAGCGACATGCCAAAGTTTCGTTTGCTGAGTTTTCAAAAAATTCCACTGTACATAAATTCCCCAAAAGTCTGTTTTATGTAAGGTATAATACGGCTTCAATGGGTATATAAAATTTCCATTATGTGAAGACTTTCCACCCCACAGAACCCCCCTACATACAATGCCGCGTTGACAAGGATGTTGCGATATATATTTAGCAACATATATGTGGAGTGGCGTTTGGTTCTTGGGGGTGGAAAGACCTCATTTTTCATTTTTGTTTTCTGGGGGGCCGGAAAACCTAAATGGAATTGCAAAAAACAACAAAAGATACTTTTACTACAAACCATACCATATCCGCTACTATGAATAAGACATGTAATTACCACGGGCTCGTTCAGTAGCCTTGACTGAGCACATGTTGACAACAGCTGACCAGGCACGTCCTGGGTAACATGAAATCATACTAAAATACCGGGGATGTAGTTCCTCAATACACTGGTGAATGAAAGCCCAATTGAACTGCGCCAGGGGAATGTATTTTATTAGCTCATAGGTAGTTAACTTGCTCATATATAAATAGCGCAGTTTTCATGGGCCCTTGTGTTGTATTCCAGGGTCTCTTGGTGTGAAGACGGTATAACTCCATCTTAGCAGCGCATTAAGCTAATAGGTATTTGTGGTTGTTAAAAGGCTGCCTAATGTAGCCTCTCTTTGTCAGCTGATGCAAAGACAAAAGGTCTCTCTGAGGTCACTTACAAGCTCCATGACAAAGGGCAGCTATGCAACAACATCTTCCTGTTTCGGCTAATAAGTAATCCATGGTAATTGAAATGGAGCATGCTCTAAGCTCCTGGCTTTTTCCAGAGAGCATGCCCCTGAAGTTTCTCAGATTTTTCTCATTTCTTGATACAGGTGTATTTGGGGATAAGCAAACCTGCGTAATTAAGTGTTGTCAAACACCAACTCAAAATTGATGTGAAATATAACTATTATGAGTATAGAGGGCCTCTTCTTCCTTATCCGGCGAGGTCCTTTACGGGGTGCCCATCGGGAAAGTGGCGGGCGGAATAAAGGAGGGGGAAAAATTCTCATCGCAGGGTCAAAAATGAAAAATGCTTGCAAATGCTGCGCCCGCAGGCGGAGTGGCCCATCTCTCTGTGTCATCTTGGCGGTTGGCAAGACTCCCTCATATAATGTTGCTGGGCGGGTTCGCCAATCCTCCCAGCACAGGCGGTCGTTTTGATTCCCAGCAATATGTCCATAGTACCAAGTTATACTCAGGGTGGATGAGAGTGCAGCGAGGTGAAAGTGCCTTCTGCCCACAGTGACACAAAAACACAATTGGCGACAGCGGGTGGGCTCGAGGAACGCGCACAAAAGCCACTATGAGGATCAGAAGTGAGCCACCTTTCCCCCCGCGTCCCCCCCCCTCGGCCCCACCCGCCCCCCCCCAGCCCCCCTCGGCACCACATGTGCATCAAATCTATTTATTCCCAAGAATAAGCAAAAAACTTTCCGATTAAGGTTAAAATTGCCACAAACTGCACCCCCCCCCGTAACTCTTCTGTTTTTAATGTTTTTCAGAATTGCTAAACATCCATTTTTTTCAACTCGTGGAAGTGATTTCAGTAAGGGTCCTTTTAATTAGTTCATTTTTTTTCATGCCATTTATGTCCATTAAGTTCGCCTTTACAACACTAAGGATGTCTGAAGTTAGAAAATTTATCAGTTCTTAAGTGACCGGAGGATATTTTTGTAGGATACGAATTTCTTCAAAATTTCAATGGTCTCAGGTGTAGGCACCTACCGAGAACACCTTCGATAGGTTATTGGACAAACAAGGTGCCAAAAGAACCCGGACCCCCAAAACCTTGTTTTGAATTGCCTGCTTGACAGGCATACCGCAACCTCTTCGTTAATGAGCTGCCCAATGCATGAGGTGGCCTTACGGCAAGCTCGTTCAATAGGAGATTGATCAGTGATGCATGACGTCTGCTACACAGACTCATCTTTGGCCCAGTGTCTAATAATCACGATAGACAATTTATCGCTGTAAATACAAGGTAGCACGCGGCAGAACTGCAATTGAATTTACGCGGAAAGTGATGTTCATAATTTGCTAGGTCCTGACTGTATTACCACGTGAAATAGTTATAATGGGTCTAAAATAAGATAAAGGTCACGCCAGATTGTAGTATAAAGTAAATTTCTGATAAAAAATAGTTTGACAGGAATATAAGACCCATTTTCGCTCCGACATATAGCTGAAAATCAACGCATCGCAACCCACGCTGTATTGTTAACAAATTGATAACTCATTGTGTTGGCTTTGCATGGTGCATAACTCCATTCACACCACACTCGGATTTGCAGCCAGAGTGCCGTCAATAGTCAATCGAACCGACCTGTTAACAGCAGCCCATTTCTCGCATTCATAACCGTTACAATGGTTATGAAGCGTCCGTTTCAGTAGGGACTTGATTTTTAAAATGCTATTTGGTTCTGTCTGTATTACCCCAAGTTTCAATGTTAATGTTGTTTCATAGTGTGAATAGCCAATATGATACCCTGCCAGTGACGGTTCACAGGATATTGACGGTATGGCCGCTCTGGGGGTGTATCACTTTCCGCACACTTTTTACCGCTGAGACCCCTGACTTCCACACGACAATTGTGTTGTTCGGACTAGCACAATTGAGTAATTCTCTCTATTACACTACTTATGTCCTTTACCTTGATACACATAAGCTCCGACCCCCTTGTTGCGCCTACACATGGGTATCATATTTACTGGTTTCCCTTGTATTTGACCCCCACGGTTTTTCTTTTCCCCTTTCTCCGTGATGGTTCAACAAGAATGGTTCTTTAACTAACCGCCTGTACATTTTGTACACAGTTTTGGTAAAGTCAACAGATAACGAGGGTTTTTAAGATCACTAGTGCATATCTAATTATATTCACAAAATCTATGTGATGTGCATACGGGGACGTAAATAAAGGCCTTTCTAGACCTCTGCGGCCGGCCTTGGAATCGTCACATTAGGAACCACGCGTTAACTTTCTGCTTAGTCGGTTATTCATTTCAGGTAGTGATCTATATAATATATTGGTTAGCATTCCAAAAATGCTAAAACAATCGGGGTTCGACAAAATTGGGGGCGCTTATTTATGGAAATCTCATGTCTCTTTAGGTTTATCTTTTAAACATTTGGGTAACAATGTTAACTCCTACACTAAAAATTTTCGTACTATATTTATTACATTCACTTAATCCTTAGTAAGCGGTTAAAAATCAGGTAAATATGGAATTTGTATATTTTTTTCCAACAAATAGAAATTATCGAACGACCAATCACATTTAAATACGGCCAGTATAGAGTTTTAGTTTATACTATAATTTATATTATTATTTATTGTTAATTGAAAATATATAAATACTGAAACATGGAAAAATTTCTTAATTACTTGTTGTAATTAATAATATTTTACTACCATTCCCGTTGGTGGCCAGCGTTTAGGATCCAATCCTTTATCTAATTTTATGATATATCTTTCATGACAAGATGAGTATCCAAAAGTTACACAAATACAACAAGGCGGTTCTCGAACCACAAAGGTCCCCCTCGACCCATGCGGTAGCTAAGATAATTTTAAGATCTCAGGGAAGATTGTGATGGAAATAATTGGTTCTTAAACCACTGAGGCTCCTCCTGACGTGACATGACCTCAAACATTTTTGGCACTGACTGTTGACGACAAGCATCAGCAATTTTACATCCTCCTACCACTGATTAGTGATTTGAACCTTGAATGACCCCCTCATGACCTTCAATGACTTCCCAAAATTTCTGCATGTGGATGTGACCTAATGACCACAATTCACTAGGTTTCATCCTCTATCTACCATATGAAGTAGGGACTTTTGACCCTGGATGACCCTCAATGACCTTTAAAATGACCTCTAAATTTTCCGATACTGACTGTGGCACAAAACCCCAAGATTTCACCCATCCTACCACATATTCGTGCTTTGACCTGGATGACCCCTCAATTGAACCTTGAAAATGAACCTTAAAAGTTTTGGCACTGAATGATGACCACACTCCCCAATTTTCAATTTCACCCCTCCCTACCCACATGTTTAGTGCTTTACCTTGGATGACCCCGTATGACCTTGAAATGACCTTCAAATTTTGGCACTGTAATGATGCCACAAACCCCCGCCATTTTCATCCTCCCTACCCACATGTTTAGTGATTGACCTTGGATGACCCCCGTAGACCTTGAAATGACCTGCATAATTTTTTTGGCACTGAATGTTGACACAACCACCAATTTTTCATCTCCTACCACACATGTTCGTGATTGGACTTGGATAACCCCTTGTTGACCTTGAAATACCTTCAACAAGTTTGGCACTGAATGTTCGACCACACACCTGGCCCGCCAATTTCACCCTCCTACCGACATGTTAATGATTTGACCTTGGATGACCTCGATGACCTGAACACTGACCTTCAACAATTTGGCATTGATGTTTGACCACACCCCCCATTTTCCATCCTCCGCCTAACCACATGTTTTTATTGATTTGACCGTGAATGACCCCGCATGATCTTCAAATGACTTTCACACTTTTTGCCACTGAGTGTTGACCACACCCACCACAGTTTCATCATCCTATAAGGTTTATAGCAATACTAGCCTCCATTTTTTCCTATTTTTTGACCGCATTGACCTTTGACCAATACCACATGACCCTCTCCGAAGGGTCATTTCAGTTTTGTCACATGGGTCAAATTTTAAAGTTTTTCCGATTTAGGAATAAAAAATGTGCAAATTTTTTATGGAGTTTCATATGATTAACAAAAAAAAAAAAATTTAGCGGAATAGTTTTGAACTGTCTAAAATACTACCGATATAGGGGTCACAGCAGGTCAACGTCCATTGTATTTCAAATGGGGCTTGACCTTGTGTTCCCCCTACTTTTTTAAGCAAGAATTTGAGACACACTGCACCAAAACGATTCCTTATTTTGATCATATGAGGTCCACCAATAATTTGCACCATTTTTATCTCAATCGTACAACTTTAAAATTTGACCCTCTGTACCACTGAAATTGACCCTTTTTATTGCTTTGCTGTTTTTTAACCTATACTCTTAAACTTTACGTTAGATAGTACAATCTATACCTTTCCTGAATCCCCTTGTGGTTTGACAAATAACATGATAACAACTTTTTCAACATGATGGATCAATTTAAAATTTTGAACCCCTGGACAACGTTGTCTTGACCCCATCTCCTTAAGGCACCCTTTTGGCACTTAAAATTATGTTTCAGGGGTCCTGTCAGTCTGTCGAATATTTAATCACTCAAACCTTTTGTTTAAAATTTTGTGCTAGCTCCGGGGCTATGAGGGGTAAGGTAGCAGCAACAGGATGGTCTGGCAACAACATAGTAACAATCTTAATAGTATAAGCCACTTGACATCTATCAACTGAGATGCGGGTCTGTGTCAAAAAAAAATTCATATTGTGATTGATATATGTTCATAAAGAAACCGATTCTGTCTGGCCATGAATAATTAAGATTCGCTTTTCTAAGAATATCACATGCCTCTTATAAGTTGGCTCAGCCCTGAATCCCAGATATCTCGATAACTCGGCCTTAATTTTCTATTAGCCTCCTGATTTTTATAGTTAATGGGGCTAATAATCGCATTTGCATAATAAATGGCGCCATGTTGAATTTTCATGTACGTTATGTCGGTGTTTTACAATACCTAAACAACCTTTAAGTTTTATTTTGTCAAAATGTATTTTAAATCTCAACACAACAGAGTGGCCGTAACAGAACCCGATTTTTTTTTTAATTTTGGTGTATAAAGTGCTGACGTTTTGAATAAAATCCTGAAAATTGGCATTTTGGTGGGGAAATGTTAAAAACAACACAATTCAATTCATATTTTAAAAACTGGAGCAATTTTTTAAAAGGGCTCTAATATACCATTCTCCTGTGACAGAAGATGTGGTCCAAATTTGGTGATATAGCTCGTGTCGTTTTCAAATTGGACACTGTAAACATCAAAAGTTACGTCAAAGAAAACAACCGTTAACACTTAAGTGACAATGGGGGGGTGTTCCTAGATTGGACCCCAAATGTTTTCTCGCTGGCCTCTTTAAACGCTTGGGGATTTTTGCGCCGAAATGTTTTGTAATTGTCTGACTTTTTTAATGCGCCTTCTTTACATCACAAAAAATAAAATGAGTTTAATTACTAGGGGTCCCATGGAACCCCTCCCCCCTTGGCTACTGACTGAAGTTGTCTGAGAATATTTTTTATATCAAAGTAACCAAGCTATTTTTTGCTGATATATGTTCACAACGTACATGTAAGTAAACAATTGGTATTATTAACATTAAAATAAAACCCTTTGTGGTGCGACAACAAATGAGTTCGGGCGTGCCGGTGCTAACTTTACGGTACACACTCGATGGGCAAATGACATGTATTTTGCAACAAAACCCGTTAAAAGTACAGGATCCCTAAAGCTGCAGGTTTTGTGTTAAATATATTTAATTTTTTAGTTTTTTTGTTTTTTTAACATAAAATAAGTTTTCAAAAAAGTTTGGATGTAAGCGCAAGGCTCATTTGCATTTCCGTCCGCGTCTTTTGTCCATATTTTTCGCATGTTTTGAAAACAATGTTTTGTGCCCATATTTTTGCAGCCCTACTAAACGATTGCATTTTTTTTTGCTGATTTGGGGTGTCTTATGACCCTTCACATGTGGTCTAAAATTCGTGCAAAAATTTCTTCTTCCGAAAAGTGGTTTCCTTAGTGTGGTCCCATTGACCCCCCCCCCCCCCCCCACCCCCTTGAGCACCAACGGGAGTGAAACCCCCTTGGTCCTTAAGTGTTAAAACCTAGAAAAACTATTTTTTTTTAGTTATTATGCAAATTAGTTTCAGTATTTAATTTTTTAATCATATTGGTCATTCCATGCCACTTCAACAAATCGAGTACACCATCACCCTGTGGATTTCCTTCCGTTTTGGGGTATGAAAGATATTCATGAGAACTAAAATCCCCTGAAAATTTGATCTCTGGAACCTCTTTTCGTTTTCACGCTACAAGCAATTTGAAATTTGAAGGGGGTCCCTCAAAAACATGTCCGGCCGACCAGGTGTGAAACTCATTTCAGAGGGCCTAGTAAAGAACTACATCCCTTTGATTCCTTTCAATCTTGCATTCTGGATAACTTTCGTTTGGCAGTTGCAAATAGTGACGAAAAAATGCACCTTGCCCCCAATTTTTAAAATCACATGGGGTCAAAATGACCCAAAAACCCACTCCGGACCATACTTGGGCCCATAGGAAGTCAAAATTACAAGTATATAACTTCCAAATTTGGGCTGATGAAAGCTTATCTTGATACTAACTTGTGTACAATCTTATTACTTATACGGCTTGTCTGGTGTAGCAATTCCTGCTAGGATGTTTAAGTTGTCCGTTGGTGTTGGGCTAAGACATACTATGATAGCCGGACAGGAGGCATTTAGTGTTGGATCAAGCTTCTTGGATGGGTTGATCTTTCCATGCAGGGCTAGCATACTCTGAACATGAGTAGCACAGGGCAAGTGCCGCTCGATAATAGAGTAAGTGGGCGAGCACCCCATCTTGTGCCAGTGAGTTGTTTAAGATTTTATTGCGTGAAACCCACTTTACCTTTCCGCTTTTGAGTGGGTTTATAAGAGAGAGGCCGGTCCAAGGATAAAAAATTCCTAGGTGACAGGATGTTCACAGTGCCCCCCCCAGGGGGTTTCAGACAGGGTTATTTTAAGGGGGGTATGGGGTTGAAGCAGTGAAACTTTGAAATTGATTTTTCTCATTTTCCTAAATAGTGGTAATACATGTTATATTCAATATTGTAGCCCATGTCACAAAGTTTTACAAATCCATGAAAATTTTTGCTATGGTTGACCATGGTAAACCCCGTAAGCCTCTGATTGGCAAAAAACTAGAACCGAATGAACTAAATAACTAAAAACATGCTACTGGGACGAAACTCGGGTGACATATGCAGGAGGTAAATACAGGAGGGAAATGAAGCGCGGATTTTTAATACCGTTGCCGTGGCAAACCGGACATCGATCCAATGCATAATTCAGGGTAATTTGAATGGGAAACACAATGTTGAAAATCGCCTTCATGGTTCACTCGGCTTAATATGTGTGCCAATTTCATGTTCATAGCATGTAGCGTTTTCTAGTTACGTTCGTGCTCGTTTTGGTTGTTTGCGTATTCTAACGAAACGAGTTATAGGCCTCGAAAACATTTAGACAAAATTGAGGGCGCTTTTGTTTTTTAATGTGAAATATGGAATTATTTTTTAAATGTCATTTTATACTGAATTATCATATTATTAATGAAAGATCATCGAAATGGTGCATCCATTGTCCTGTAATTAATTTTACAATATTTCTTAAATATCGCAGGTGAGAAAACAATAAAATAATAAAAATCACTTACCCAGTGACTTTAATAACTTGAAATTATAAAAATATAATTTATGTACATATATTTGAAAAGTACATTTCATTGGGTTTCCAACACCACTGGGGAAATGGATCATAATATATCTTTTTAAAATCTCCTTAAAAATAAAACCCCTTGAAATTTTCACATGATAAAATTATAGGAGTTATGCATTTTTTGGCAATTTCGCGTACACTACTTGACTGTGATCAGCCATATCTCGGGAACCGGATGTTCTCGATTGCCGATCGAATAAAACATTTTGTAGATTATCTACCAATTTAGCCATGGCATGATCTCATTTTCTGGATTAGAACATTTTTTATCATATTCAGACCCCATACCCCCCCCCCCCCCCTTAAGCTGACGTTTGGCTTCACGTGTGCGTAGAATGAAAGCACACACCTGTGTCTTTGATGGATTTGAAAGTTGGTGGTCTTCCTCATAATAAGAAGTGAGTTCATACAGGTCAAAACGTATTGAACAGGTCGGCTATATTGAAATTCAAGATTGCCCGCCTAGAGCAAATTAGTTTTGGCAACTTAAACTAGGGTTTTCCAGGTCACTTTCAGAAATGTTGCATGATATTTTGTAAAAATATTTCATTTTTTCTGGCTTATTTTGTAGAATGATGAAAAAAAAAAAAAAAAAAAAAAAAAAAAAAAAAAAAAAAAAAAAAAAAAAAATATATCCTGTTTTCAATTTCACCAAAGCTAACCATCGATTTCATTTTTTCTAATTCATAAAGCTAATGATCATACAGCTTCATTCATGGACTACAATTACATGATTAGCCTTTTCGGTTTGATGCGTTGCAAATTTCAATGTTTTGGTGCATCTATTTAGCGGTATTCAATGGTCATTCGGAAATTGACTAATCATTACTCTTTTTCTTTACAATCATTTGAATTTACAAATGTGACAATCATTTTAAAATGTGTGTAAATGTTAATGTTTTATGGTGTGTGTGTGTGTGGTGGGTGTGTGCGCTCGCGCGCCTACGGGGGTATTGTGTGTGTGAGTGTATGTTGGTGTTCACTTAGCACCTAGTTTGTAACTGTTTACTTTATTGTTTTTTATTCAAAACAATTGACTGAGGAAGAAGACATGCATGCGCAACATAATGTTAGACAAAATATTTTTAAGTTTTATCTTGTTATAAGCTTTGAAGCCACTTTGTAGTGTTTCTTCTGATCTATATCCACCAACGTCTTTCTTATTTTTCGGAAGCTCTACTGTCTATTCGTACACAGTCAATCGCTGTAATTACTCCCAATGCATTGGTTTTAAAATGTTTTTATTGAATTAATACTGTAATTTTAGGGTGTTTTTGGACAGAATTCCTGCCACTAAAATTATTATAACATGTTACATTATTTTTTTACAGTGTAGGAGGGTATGACCAAATATGAAAACACATGTGGCGGAAATTTTGCATTTCTACTAATTCGAATGAACAGAAATAAAAGAAACCATAATTTGTCTAGTTTCGTTCCAATTGGTTCGAATAGGACTATCATATACTAAAAAAATTGAGTGGTAATTTTGGGAAATCGTACGCCATTTTTTAACGATAGCATACACCTTTTAGAAATTGGAATTACCAATTGCTACTGGAAAACGGGATGGCAAACGTTCATGCAATTTCTCACGCAACGAATAATATAAATAGCACATTGTGCGAAATCGTCCGGGAAACTACCACAACCATGGGTATACCCACCAATTTTTACCTTCCTACGTCACCCACAGAGATATATTGTGGAAATATATTGAAAATAGCGGCATTTGGAATCCAGGATGCTGCCAAACGGTTGCTTTGAAAGAGTGGAACAATACAAAGGTGTCAATACTACCCGAAGCAGACCAAAAATCAAAGTGTAGCCAAATAGCCGACAAATTCAAAAAATAAAGTAGAGTATAAGGGGCATACGAGCTCAAAATCCAAAAATACAGCAGTCTTGTGGATTCAGTCCCCCAAACCCTCAGGACGCTTCCTCTACAGTCCCACGTCAACCATACATCCAGGCAAATCCGTGGCAAATCCATCAAAAATTCCTGCCACAGTGGCATCGTGTATTTACCACCCTCCAAAATATTTTTTATCTTAAGAAATGAATAATATTAAAAATAACAAGGAAGGAAAAAACCGAAAAAGATTTGCGCGCGCTCGCAAAAAAGGCGTCTCAGAGGTTACTCTCGCATGAGAAAAGCAGAACTCGTATAATTTCTGAGAAAATTACATACTCTCAGAAAATATTTTGGATTCTCCAATACCAAATATTGATACGGCAATTTTACAACCATCTCCGGATTGTACCCCAATTTCCTCCACAAAAATCAAACTAAGGATTGCGTCCTTCTAGATGTACCCACCCAAAACACAGCTCCAAGACGTAGCGATAGACTTAGAAAACTTCAAAAGAGAGTCAAAGAAATTTACCAACAGAAGCGCAAGGAGAAGTCATTTGAAATTAATGAGGACTGAATCTGCTTGATCGATTGCTAATCAGTACAAGAGTGGATGGGACGTTCAGGATATGTGTGTGAACCAAAACCTTTATTACCGCAACTAAAAAAGCCTGTTGTAAATCTTTTAACCGAAAATCGTCAAACAAAAGTTGTGCTAATTCTTCGTTGATGAGGGAGAAAACAGACTGAAACGGGAGAAGTAGTGGGAAAGAAGCTCCATTTTGGTCTGGTGTAGAAGTCAACCTTGAAGCAACCAATCTTGATGAACTGTTATGAAGTGAATCTAATATTTTGGGGAACATTTCGTAAAACCCCCCCCCCCCCCAACCCCCCCCCCCACACCCCCCCCCCCCCCCCTGTCCAAAACGGGGAAGTGGAGGGTCTTCAAGTCTATCGTATCCTTAGAAATTCACACGTCGAGTACAGACTAAAATACGCAGCTGGCACTAATAAATTATCCCACTTCCAGATAAATTAGCCAAAAAGGAAGCGATCATCAATCTCAAAAACAAGGACAACCAGTGTTTAAAATGGGCTATCACTCGAGCTCTAAATCCAGGTGAAAAAAATGCAGAAAGAATTAGACAAAAAAATAAAAGCCAGTGCTGCAGATCTTAATTGGGATGGTATTGCATTCATAACATCTAAAAGATATGAAAAATTGAAAGGAAATAATACACACTTTCTGTAATGTTTTTTTTTTTTTTCTTTTTCTCGCGGGGATGATGTAAAATAAAGATGTGTATCCTTAAGAACAAGTCCTATCGCAATCGAGACATTCAAATTAACGTTTGTTTCTGGAAAAAATAATTGATGGTGCGGGAAGTGCAACATATTGCGTGGTCAAAAATATGAGTAGATGCATACAATCAAAAATTCAAAAAGCATGCGACAATACTATTGTCACCAACTGTAATCTTCTACACATCCAAAGAACGATTAGCATACACGAAGATGTCTGGCGATTAATGAATAGGTAAAAATTAAATAACCCGAACGAGGAGCAAAACATATTTTAAACATCATTCAAATAACAGAAAGTTCCATTTGTAGT
>JAMKCH010019706.1:0-36322 GCA_023653785.1 Ophioderma brevispina
CCAGAATATTTGCTTATTTATTATACAACAGGATCTGTTTGTTTTGCTTTTACCTTTGTTTTTGCACTACAGCCCTGTTATTCTTTCGACCCGATAGAACCCGCCCGCCCCCGGCAATTTTAGGTCATTGCACTGTTAAAAATTGGTCCTAATTTTACCAGAGTACTCTTTAAAATTACGGTAAACCCCTGTTTTGTTTGGGCGAGCCTTTTCAGACGTCACTTGAGAGAATGATAAGAGCAACATGGTCAGTCACCTTATTTTGTTCATTTATCAACAGTATGGCTGAGATATATCGAAAAATTGTATTTTTCTGCAATGGCGGGATACTAATGCATACAGTTGCATAAAAATGTACGTGGACACTTTTGATATTTTTAAAATAGCTAATCGTTTTTTACGCATTTTTCTGATATAGTGACATTGATTAGAAATTGCTTTCAGGGGGGTGCACGAACACACCTTCTACCCACCGCGGACTAAACGTTCCATTGTGCGTTGGGCAATTAACACAGAAGTTAAATAAAAATGTTTTCTTATTCAACCAGCCCCGTCGCCAGGAATTTATGGTCTGGGGGGGGGGGGGTGCGGATTTGCCAGAATTGGACCGTTTATTAGACAAACAAGAAACGAGAAAAAAAAAAAACAACAACAACACACAAACAAACAAACACAACAAAGTTTTGAACTTCCTGCTTCTAAGGATGCTGAATTTCTGCTGTGGACGACAGAAATACAAAAAAATACGTTTACATCTCCTTTTTTCATTGGTATTATGATAGATGACTGAGGAAAAATTAGCCAGAGAAGTTGATAAAGAGCTACGTGTTGTTATACTAACTCATGCGTATATCTTATATAACAGGACCTTTTCATCCAGTTAACCGGTGCTTTGGCACAAAGATTCGCTGAGTTTCGGGAAACGGGGCCCGGCCCTGGTTGTAGGTGTAAATGCATGTTGGACTTCCGATGATTGAATCAATCTATGGATGAATTGTTGTTATATCGCTTCAAACCAACAATTTACGAAAACTACAGAATAATCACATATCATATCCCATATGCATTTAGAAAACAATTCACAAAAAAAGATCAATGGCAAATTCAGTAGTTCGCTTGTATATAAGCTATAATGTTCCGTCTCTGTATGTCCGCTAATAATTAACAACAAAATATGATCGGGGGAAGGATAAAGAAAGGAAAGAAAGGTTGGATTAATGGTTACCTCTAAAATACCATGTGTGATGGTGAAAACCACGCGTTTCACGCAGAAAAAAACACGGCCGTGAAACTTGTGGGCCCTAAAAACAGGTTGGCGTGACATTCGGGTGATGAGTGAGTTTTAACAAAAAATTTATTAGGTGACAAATAATTACTAATAGGGGTTATTCTGATGATATATGGCAATAAATAAGTTTGAACTGAAACGTGAAACTATTCTTCCTGTCCAAAAGTCTACGCTCAAGGGTTCCTCCAAAACTAATATGGTACCCAAGCAAACAAGAACGACTCCTTCACATTGTGGGCTGAGCTAAATGCACGGCTAAATGCTTTGTATTTGTTGAAGTTTGCTGTGGTACATTATAGGCCTATATGTTTGCGATGTGGTCCAGGAGTAGTAATTCACAAATGCGCCAACAAATTGCTGATATGATCAAAATTCGGTACATTACAGACATTACTCCTCAGAAAAACTAAAAGTGTATGGCAATAGAGCCGGCCTGGCATGGGTCGATAACCATTTTCAGTGTGATTAGTGGAATTTCAGGGTGATCAGAAAAACATTTTCGGTTGTGTGATTAGCAGCATTTCAGTGGATTTGTATTCACGTACGTTGTCTGGCGTTAGTGGCCATTTTCAGGGTGATAGCCGCATTTCAGGTTGATTATAAACAATTGTCAGTGGGATTTGGATTTCACGGCAATGCAGGACAGTCTGGAGTCATTTGAATAGTGTATGAATATGCAAATGCAAAACCCTAGCTACTTGCATAAAATGAATAACAAAGGAGCTCATTTCAGTGGTTAATTTCAGTGGTCTTTCTTTTGTTAAAATTTTCGTGTTCATTTCAGTTTTACAGTGGTCATTCAGTGCTTTAGTTTCAAGAGTGTATATAAATAGATAAATATAACTATCAAAATCACATTAATAGTAGTATAAATCACGACCAATAGTGATAACAATTACAGTTTTTTTTAAAAATGATCATCACAGATATTTCACGATTTGTAACAATTTCACTTAAAAGTGCATGGTAATTAGTGCAACCTATTTGTCATTTGGGCATGACAAGATTACACGGACACTACATGACAAATAATGGCATCATAATTTCCATTTGTATGAAATGGCTGATTAACACTTAAGTGACCAAGGGGAAAACCACTTCCCGACGGAAATTTTATACCACATATAAGGGGTACATAAGTAGGCTTGCAAATTAGGGGCAAAACATTGTTTTCAAACACAGCCAAAAAGGGCAAAAAAGGACAAAAAATAAAAAAAATAAAAAAAATAAAAAAAATAAAAAAAATATTTTTATGTTGATATCTACTCTAGAGACCCAAATTACATATATTAACAAAAACTTGAGGTTTTAGGGAATCTGTATTTTTAACGATTTTAAAAAAAAAAAACACGTCATTTTTGCCAATAGGACTTTGCAACGGTTTAGCAACTTCCCAATGAAATTGTTTGTTGTCAGCACATAAAGGGTTAATTATTTTTAATGTTGCTATTAATTGTTTACTTATATGTATGTGTGAACATATATCAGCAACAAAACTTGCTTTGGTTCTTTGTTTTTTTTTTAATATTCTCAGCTGACTTCCCGTTAGTGCCCAAGGGGAGGGGGTCCATGGGCCGTCACTAATTATCTCATAAACGGGTTGGTCGATTTTATTTATTTTTTGTATTTGAAAAGAAGCCGCATTATATTTAAAAGTCAGACAATTACAAAAAAAACGGCGCAAAAATTCCCGAGTAAAGTGGCTAGCGCGAAAACAAATTTGGAGGGTCCCTAGGACCACCCCCTGGTCACCTTAAGAAGAAAGAAACTAATCAATCCATCATTTATTTTCATTTAATTGTTCATATTAAATTAAAGCCAACTGTCAACGCCAAGGGAATGGCAATATTACTTGATTGACTATTGACTTGACACTGATAGCCATGGTCATTATCTTTCCATTGATACCAAAATGACTATCAACACGTACCTGTTTCTATTTACCCAGAATCAGATGATGTCATAAAGTTGATTTGCGAAGCCAGAAAGAAGTGCCAATCTCATAAACCAGTGTAGAAAAGGCGACTTTTTTAACCCCCCCCCCCCCCAAAAAAAAAAATAATAAATAAGGCAATCAAATTTTCATGAGGATTAGGTTGTGGCTATGAGCACTAATTTTATATCCCTAGAATCTCTAACGGCTGGTTTTATTGCACTTTCCGAAATCAAGACGTTAGGGATAAAACAGAAACGTTACATAGGCATAATAATGTTTTTTTGGTACGGAGGCAGTAAAATTTCAAAATAGAAATTTCCCAAAAATTACAAAACTACTAAATTGCCCCCGACCTAATATCCAGTATTTTCTATTGCCTTGACCTATCACGTCATAGCGACGTCATAGGAGATGTTTTATATTGTTTTGCTACCAATAGAAGAATAAAACTTAAACAATATGTGGTACCAATTTATAGGAATCGTTTGATTCAAACGAGAATTCAAGATGGGTGTTGTTTAAAAATGGCTCGGGTAGCGGAGGGTTTATTAAAATATGTACAAAATGTTAATTGAAACATTATTTATAATAAATGTTAGCTTGATTTTATTGAATGATCAAAATCCAATTTGCAAAATAAAACCATTTTTTTGACAAATTCAGGTCTTTTCTGACTTGGATAGCCTTGTCCTTTAGACTAATCTGTACTGTGTACAATATGCTTAATGAATTTTATTATTATTTTTTCTATAGTTACCTGCCCTATGGTCTGATTTTGTTTTAAACTACTCAGTGCTTGGTGAAATCACGTTGGCTATTCTAGTAGGTAAGAACTTCATGAAAGAACGTAAAGTAGACATAACAGGATAATCGGGAGGTTACGGAGACTCAAGACGCCAACGCTAAAGTCAACGCATACTTGCCGTTCGGGAACCGCTCCTTGACGTGCAGCTAAGAAAAGGCGTCCGTCGTTTGCGTTTAGGTGTTCGCGTGGACGTTTTGATGGCTCTTCGCAACCCCCTCATTACGGAAATACGCACCCCGTTATTCACACAACAAGCTTCTAAGTTGAACCAATCCCAAGCGACTGATGCCGTGGAAATTTATGTTATTTTATTGAAATAAATGCATCTAGCATGGGGTGCACTGGCGTGACACACTGGTTTGACTCATTAACACTTAAGTGACCAAGGTGTTTCACTTCACTTAGTTGTCCGGGGGGGGGGGTCCATGGGACCCGCCATAACGGAACAGATGTAAAGGGCATAAGATTACACTAAATCAAGCAATGTTGAATGAAACATGAAAATTTATACTTTGGACTGCAAATTAGAGGCATTTTTTTTTTCAAAACGCGAAAAATGGGCAAAAAAGACCCTTTGCACTTACATCAAACGGTTTGAAAATTCTGTTTGAGATGCTACTCTAGTGAAAGAACAAAATACACATATTTAACACAAAACTTGCAGATTTAGCAATCCCTGTTTAGACGGGTTTGTTGCGAAATACACGTCTTTTCCCATGAGAATTCACAATGAAATTGTTTTCGCAAATAAAGGGTAATATGTTTATTGATAATAAATAAATAATATTACTACATAATTATCATGTGTGCACATATAATAGAAAATCGTTATGGTTCCTCGATTTTTAAAAATGTTCTCAGACCGACTTTCGTTAGCGCCCGGGGGTGGAGGCGTCCATGAGTCCCCCACTAATTAACTTCATTAAGGGATTGGTCGATTTTATTTTTTTTCTGGTATGAAAAGAAGCGCATTTAAAAGTCAGGCAATTACATAATATTTCGACGAAAAAATCGGCCAGCGCGAAAACAATTTTTTTTGGCCACAGGACCCCCCCCCGGTCACTTAAGTGTTAAGATTTACGCCCCTGTTATTTTTGGTAAGAATTGTAACAGAACTAAATTGGATTCGATTTTGCTCGTGAATTAATGATTATTCTAAAACAATCCAACGATTTCACTTTTAAGTATAGCAAAATGTCTTATTATTAGCAAAGAACTTGTACAAATCAACTTTAACTATACGGAAAGGAATTTGTGCATATACGACTAGCAATGCTTGTCGAAACCCTAATTACTTCGTGAAATAGCTAAGCTCAAATCGATGTCCTTCATACAGAAAATATAATAAAATATTATAAAATTCCGGATCCGGAATTTTTTATTTTACACAAAATCGCATAAGGTACTGCTATACCACACATGCAGATTGACTGCATCAAATCGAAAAACTCGATCCATCTCATACTTTAGGAGAATTAGCATTATGGGGATTATCTGTAATTTTAGTGGAATTTGTACTAGATTAATACACAACAAGCACATTATCTTTGAAAATCTCAGTCTATTTTTAAGTAAACTGTACCCACAGTTTATTAAACTGTGGTCAGAGATAGTATACTAAATAAACAAAGAGTAGAGTTTACTAAATTGTGGGTACATATTTCAAAATTGTGGTCACAGTTTGACCCGTGTGTAAACTTAATTTGCCCCTTCCTGGATTTGAAGGTCAGCGTAAAAAATGGCGACATTTTCAGATCTGTGACCAATTACATTATGTTTGTTGCCTTGAAATTAAAAATCCCGCTATGCTGTTTCGACAACGTTACCTCTTTGTAAATACAAAAGATGGGTTGTTTTGTTTTGTTTGCTTTTCTTCTTTTCAGGGATACGCTTTTTATCGAGTCCTTGAATTGATAGGCAATTTCTCGAAAACCGTATGTATCCACAGTTGTTCACAATTTCCTCCCATCTGCGATTGCTAAGTAAATTTGAAACCGATGCCTTAACCTTTAAAAAATAGCGGATAGCTGATATATGGGTATTTGTTGTGTACTATTACAAAACGTTGAAACTCTGGTAGACGTTTTCTTCTGTTTGTCGAAGAAGTAGACTCGTCGCCTCGGCAAATAACGACTACCTAAATAACTATCTACCTAAGAACTGAATACCTAAAAGTACCTAATAAAAACGAACCCAATTATAATATAAAAAACAAAACAAATATCTAATTAATTTAAACTAACTGAATAACTAAGCTCTCGCTGCCTTAGAATCAGCATCATAGGCCCACCCTTCTAAAAATATAGTAATTATGGGCCGTTGGACAATCTGAAAATAAAGGACTGAATACATTACAGATGTTTCTCTGGTAGCAGCTGTAACGTTAAAAACAGTCCTTCCGCCCAGCGGTAATTCTCACGCCTAGATATAGTGTGGGTGTGGTATGTCAATGAAACAGTTCCCGTAGGATTTTGGTGCTTATAAAGTTGATTTTCTTGCGGTTTTTATTCAATAGGGACGACAGTCAGGAAAATGATGGGCGGTCAAATTTTCGACTGTTTCCCCCTCCCCAAGGGAGGAAAAAACGTTTTACTACAGGGAAAAAATTTTTAAAATCGAGGTCAATTGGTTTTATTGTTTTAATGTAACATTAACATTGTTCGTCTCCTTTAGGATTAAAAAAGGTATTATATTGGCGAGGTTCCGCACCTGTAGTTAAAAGGCTCTATAGCCCACGTAATGGTTCAAGTCATCCTGGGTAAAATTTACCAAAGATTTTGTGATGATTGTGAAACTGAACACTGGTGTAACAAGTTGTTTTTAATGTCTCACAGGATCCAAAAATTATATTTTACAGTGGTGACATGTGGTTGCCTAATTACATAGCAAAAAATTAGCAAGGGTTACATGGTCTATGGGGTAACAGGAATTTTTCACGGATTGTCGCAAAATGGTGATATCACCAAAACAGTTAAAATGCATTTTCGTGTCAGTATGTACCAAGAAATCATTGACACACTTCCCAAAATCGAAGCTTTACCCCAGAGGTGACATTGCACCCATTATGGGGTTTTACAATACCGATTTAACTAAGGTTGGAACATAGGCCAATATATATACTTATTTTACTCCTTATGAGGAGAGGGGAAACGCAGTAGTATACATTAAAACACAATTTGACTTCTTGAATAAATTTTCCCTTTGTATGTGTACTAAACATTTACCCCCTTGAAGGAGGGGGCATCAGTCCGAAAATTTGAACCCTCATTTCTGAAGTTTAGGCTTACTGAAACCCAAACAGCAATAAATCAATTTTAGCAATAAAACTACCTACGGGGATAACACACCAACCACACTAATAGCGAGGACCGTTTAGTTTTGTCTTTATTTATAATATATGATATATATATATCTATATAGATATATATAATATATATATATATATATTATAATATTATTCAAGTTCATTTTTTCGGGATGTTCATTTACTGATCCTCGCATGCATGAAATTGAGTTTGCCATCGTCATAGATTCTGCTAGGAAGCATGCATATAGGCCCACCCTTCTAAGAATATATTAAATAAATAACGACATCACTAGACTAAATAACTAACAAAATAGCTTACGAAACACTGAGACTGAGTGAAAGATAAAACATTTTGAAAATGTGGGCAGGTTACTTTAATTAACAAAAAATTCGAAAATTTACGATTGCATTTTAAAATACTAAGGTTAAAATATAGTTAACCTAAAACTCACAACAAAAGGGTTTAATTATTGTTGTAACATTGTTTGTGCTTTGTTTCTAGCGTATGGTCTCAAAAAGAGCCAATGTTGTATAAAGTTTCCCAGATTCGAACCCTCTATCATAGCGTAAATAAATTATTTGCGTAAAGATTTTATAGTGCGCATCATTAAGTTACTATTAATGTTGTTTCATTTAATCGCATTGGATCTGAATGGTAGTTTTGAACCTTATTTGAAACAAAAAAAAAAAAAGGACCATTGAAGAAAAACCTTATGATATCGGTTTTCTTGCACATCAAAATTGCCTACGTGGTTCTCTTGTTTAATTGGACTTCAAAGGTTTCTTATTGGTTCTTTGTGAGCTAAAAGGAATTAATTTTGACGAAAAAGCGCTTCCGGACTGTATATTTTCATGCTGTGTTCTTTGAAATTTCACATGAAAACTGATGTAAGCATTTCATTCCAAGTAGTATATTTCTTCCAATAGCCAGCCCAGCTTGTTATATTATTTTTTAAAACAATAAATTCGGGGAGGGGGGAACAAACAAACCTTTTTTCACTATTCACTATTTCTCTCAGTTGCTATATATCACTCTATCTCCCCATCTACCTGTCAGATGGATGCTTCAGTGCAGCTATAATATATCGAGAAGAATTCCTTGCACCTACGGTATTTGTGTTGTACTGTCGAAAATCCAAAGCATCTTTCTACACATCGGAGGTGATAGTGTAATGTATGATCTACCCAAACTGTCAGTCAGGTTCAGGCTAACAAGTGTTTTGTACATTAACTCATTCATATTATGCGGTTTATTTATACCAACTTTTGTGTGATGGTTGATATGTGTTATGGTGATCGGAGGAAGAAAAGAAAGAAAAATGTCTGCTTCTTGGAACCAACGGGTTCATCTTTGGCACCCCGGACTTTTGTTTTAAATATATAACTGTTTTTAGAACTCATTTACAGGGATACCTATATAGGTGATGAAATGCTAATGCGTGAGTAACACCTACTCCCAAAAGATGTTAGTGCGCTGTGAAGATTAAACTTATTAAAATCTATTGGGTAACAGTGGGGTTAAGTGGGACACCTAAGCCTTAAATTTGTTCGACTCGAAAACAAAGACACATGGTAGGTTGTTTCTGAAAACTACTTTGTGTTTAAGTACCACATGCATATAATTAGAAAACGGTTAATTAGAAACTGTCCCATTACCATTTAGATCCCACATTGGGGTAAATGGGACACGTACTTTGGGTAATTTAGGAAATAGGAGGAAGGGATGTATCACGGAAAGAATATATTCACGGCGTCTGTTAATAATTGAAAGTGTTTTCGAATACTGTATATGGACATATACACAAAATAATTGATATTATATTTTTTGGCTCATTATTTTCACGTTACTTCGAAAAAACATGCCGAAACTTTCCGTTTCTATATCGTTAATGAAAAAGGAAATGCCTAGTTTATCATTTTTGTCTTAAAATTCATATTCCAGAAAATATGTATCGTATCATATAATTAATGTATTATAATACAAGATATTCTTATTATTTTTTTTTTTTAAATATACACAAAAATAATAATAAAGTCAGTACAAGCTAAAAAATAGGCCCGGTCCTACTACCCTAACGGGAAATTTGATGTGGGGTAAGTGGGACCCGCAGCATAAATTAATAGTCATGTGCCTATAAGTGGCGGATGTTGTTATATATTTTGCAACTTGCTTGATAAAACACATTAATATGGTTTTCAAATTATAGACTTCTTAACATCTTTAATCTATCATTTCAGCAAAAATATTTATATTATTTTTAGAATTAGTAAACAATCTTAAATTAAGATAATTGCTAATTGTCGGCACTGCAAATTTACGATCAGTTGTTGACCTTTGAATTTTAAGCACTCCTCAAGATAGAAGAAATATATAAATCCAATTTTTTGAGTTTGTGAATTGTAAAGCAGAACATATTTGGTAGATTTTATGTTGCCCAGATTTGGTTCTTGAGTGAGGCATTTATGTAGTTTTGTCACACTTAACCAGTTTTGCCCACGGACCCCATAATAAGTACTAGATTTTGCCGTGGTATTGTTTCAGGGCCATATATTGTATAAAGCTATATATTTGTTTTAAACATAAGTGTGGATGGCTTTCTATGTGCAAAAACATATAAAAATGGACTAAAGGAAAACTTATTATGAAAGAATAGAACAAAGTAGAAAAACATTGATAGTTTTCAAGAGTTTGGTTTCTATGTGGGTTGTGTTTGAAATGAAAATACAGATCTCAAGTTCAAATGTGGCGCGTATGAAGGACATTTTTGTTGGGGTGCCAAATTATTGAAATGGAATTGTCAATTGACCATTTTACGCTCTTTTTCTTGCAAAACAAATCTATCTATATTTATGTAATATTCCTGGAAATTGCTACTGCACATACGTGTGTGTAAACAAAGCCATGTGCGCTTGGCCGGATTCGAACCGGCAACCTCCGTATTACAGCACGGCGCTCTTGCCAATTGAGCTAACAAGCCAGGGTTGTAGAGGAGCGATACATTTTTAATCTGCAGGTTTAGTGCCGAGAGATATCCATCCCATCCTAGAGGATAGCATCAGACGGTTATATTTAACAATACGAAATTCACATTGGTTTGGGTTATAGGTGTTGTAAAGGTACAGGGTGATCCCAAAGTGATGGATGGGAAGAAGAAAATGCAATAGAAAGAAAACAGGAATATACAGACATTTCGTTGTTTTATACCAACTGATAGCTATGGTCTCCTATTTTCATTGATACCAACATGATTACGAAATGCCTTGCATTACGTCCTAATAAATACGTTCATTAAAGTTAGCACATGTCAGCAGAATGTCAATTTTCATATATAGAGACACCAATTTAGATAGGGGGAACGATTCATTTTTTCGACAAAACCGTTAGGAATACCCGATAGTTTTCACTTTTTTGCTCTACATGATAGGAAATGATTCAAGTGAATTTAGTGTATGAATTAGGGCACCAAAATGAAACATCCCTAAAATAAAAGTTACCCGATGTTGTTCTATCCATTGGAGTATTCCTTGCGAAAGAAAGAAATCCAGGTTTATTCCGACAATGTACGCAACTGTACAGGCAATCAGCAATCACGGAAGCTACCATGTTTATTCATTGTGGTATATTTACAACGCAGATACATACCGAAACAGAAGCCAGGAAAAATATATCACGTGATTCAGCCAAGTTCGAGGTCGAAAATATCGTGACGTTTTAATATCACAAGCGCATGGACCGAACAAACATGCTTTTCTGCAAACAATCCATCATATACGGTAAACGGTACAACTGCCATCAGAGGTCAAAAACCTAGGTTTTGCTAAAGCTATTCAATCTTTTTTTTAAATACTCCAAAAGCAGAAAACTTCTGCATTATATTAGGAAATCAAACCATTATTCTAAATATGAAGTTAAAGAATTACATTTATCAGGTACACTTTTTATTGAAGTGTTTTATTATTATATGCTTACATACAATACATAATGATACAATCCAAATGGCTTCCCTATATTTTCAGTTTATTTTGTTCCCCAGTGTTCTTCCATACACTTCAGGATTAACCCTCGGTCTACCTAAGCCATTTTTTGTAACAAAACTCCCGAAGGGGGGGGGGGGTGGTTACCACCCCCCCCCCTGTGATTTCGTTACTGAACACCCGATTCCTGTAAATTTGGGTACCGTAAAGGATAGCTTGGATTGTCTTCTTTCCATTGGTACCAAAATAAGTACTAAACATATTACGTCCCCCATGACTTCATATGTTGAGGAAAGTACGAAAATACTGAATATAGGGTGGAAAATTGATATTTCGCAATTTTAGCGACTCAAACACGTTATTATAGCTCTAAATGCTGTTATTATATAAAACTAGTCATTTCCCATCAAGTAGATTCAAAACCGCATGAAAACTCGATTTTCCTAACGTTTAAAGAAAAACAAAAAATCGAAAAATTGGAATTTTTCGCTGTGTGTGTCTATGGAAATGGCAGTTTGGCTGAACATGCGAACTTTACGACGTCATTGTGACGTAATGCTTTGCATGTTGTGTACTCATTTTGGTATCAATGGAAGAGGAGGACCATAGCTATCTATTGGTACCAAGTGTCTGTGATGTTCCTGTGTTGCGTTAGGCATGTTGGTATTCTCTTCCGGAGGGGGGTTACCACCCCCCCTATCCATCACTTTGGGATCACCCTGTATCTTACCTATACCCCGGAGTTGATGTGTCTGTTTTGGATGAAAGGAGCGGAAACCTGTCAATTGACAAATTACGGTAAATAATTTGGCACAAAAACGGGGTTTTTAGCACGCCGGTGACAAAAAAAAAAAAAAAAAAAACCCCCTGAAGGCCCCCCCCTTCGGTAGACGAGGGGTTAAACATCACTTGCTCACTTACACCGTAGTTATGGAAAAGCTGGTACTTCTGAGCATGTTTTTTCACACGTTCACATTTAATACTCTTACAGAAGAAATAAACAATATCACCCCAAGCTAAAATCACCAATCACCATATCGTCTCTGGTCATGAAAAAAACAGATCATGCATTTGACTTTTGAAAGCAAAGCTACTATGTGAATATGGGATCCACTTTCAAATTTCATCGCAACATCACGAACGCCATATATTTTTCCCCACTCTGAATTCAAATTATGACGTTTTTTTCTTTTGAACCAATGGAAATTTAAGTTTAGAATAAAAATTGAGGTAGCCAAAATCACATAATGTTTGCTATGCATTATGATTTTTTGTTGCAGAAAGTTCTGATGACAAATGTAAGAGATCAAATTAATCTTCAAACGGTGGGCATTTTCCGGTTCTGCCCGGCTCCAGGTGGTTCATTTAATCCGCTAAGTTTGCTGAATCCTTTAATCCGATTAAGTACTTCAGCAAACTCAATGAATTAAATGAACCGCGCGACCGGGAGAACCGGAAAAGCCGCCAGTTGAGTATTGAATTTCGTACCTAAACTTGCACAATAGGAGGTTTGTTACACGAGTTGACTTCCGATTTTCAAATCGAGGTATATCAATTTTAAATCGCCATAGTATTGCGACTCATGTCGAGAGGTGTCCTGCTCCAAAGCACAGCAGACGTACTCACCCAGTCAAGCAATAATGGATGGATTCTGGAGAATATTAAAAACAAACGTTTGCCTCGATTTTGCCTCATAATCAAGATTTATGCATTTAAATTTTCATCACATTTGATTTAGCCTTAAAAGAAAGACAATTGAAAAAAGTCATTTGCTAATACGATTGCCGAAAATGTAGAAAGGCTAATTAGAAGTGGGGATCCCCGATATTATTATAAAATATTATAATGCCAAAAAATTCATTATCTGAGCTACAGGTACAAGAGGACGAAGACTTTTCACCGATATACAGCACTATATAAATGGTTACAGTTTTGACAACTCAAGATATAATGCGTGGAAAAAATGAGGTTTTTATATATATTCCCAAATACTCAAATTATGCCTCACATATTTTAAGAATAATTGGACCGCGGGCCAAAATAAGGTCCATACAAGTAAGACAAACACTGTGTGTCGAACTGCCTGTTCCTTGCGGTCAACAGTTTACTACAACAGGGGAAAATACCAGGGATCGATCAGGATCGCCAATACAGAACCCCGCCACCTGTGTCTCAGTGCAGTCCCAAGGACTTCAGAACTTCCCCTGAGTTGCCAGTTGTGGCATGTTTTCATTGATAATTTTGAAGCAAGTTGAAGGTATGCATGTATGTAATACCGTGTGATACTAACTGTTTCATCCATTGTGTTTTGGTATTCTTGAAACACTATGTATCCAAACATATTTAACTTAAAATGTTTAATGCGCTCTACATGTGTGATTCTTTTCAATTATTGTTATATTGGTCAAAAGCATTTTTTTTCATTTTGTTCAGGAGTAGTATTTTGTAGACAACATTCATATGTTTTAGCTCTGTCAACAATAGTTTTTCTCATAAATGATTACAATGCAAGTTCATTTTATTACCATATGTTTGATCAATTGTGTTATGTTACTGAAGAATGTTTAAACATACAAAACCTTAAAAATTGAGCGACCATGACACTTTTAAAAAGCGAATAAAAATAGTGCCTATTTTATGAGTTTTATAACACTTAAGTCTCAATGATAACGCAGGTATCTTATTCATTAGGATTTTTATAATATTTATTTCCCCCCTGCTCTCAGAAGTTGTATTTTAGCAGTTACAAAACTTAAATAGTGATAATATTAAACTAAACTACGCCGTCATGTTTGTCATATGCCTTGTGCATCAGTGGTTTACCCATTACACGTCAATATCTTTCCATATTTACAATGCGCAAAACTAAACAACAAATCCCACCAGTGGGAGCAACTAGAGTACAGATTGGCCTCGGACCTGCCTGCGGTAAACTAACATATGTGACCTAATTTGTTGATGTAAACAAACCTTTGAAAGTGGGTTGACTTGAGTCAGTATCAACTTGGAAATAGACCGACAGCCAAGTAGCGAGACATAATTTGGCCCCGGGGTCCTTACACAGCCTTAGATTATTTTTAAATATGGCTCCAGAGTTAATTTGGCGTAAGCTCTATAGTCGGTTATACAAAAGGGGGTGAAGTTGACGATATTTTTGTACAGTAGATACAAAAAAAAAAAATGCGGATCACAAATCAGTGACAATATAGCGTGTACGTCAGTATTTAATATAAAGTGTACATTCTTCCGCCATGCAAATTACATGGATTAATTGTTATTAATACCTTTGAACTTTGCGGTATTGGCCAAAACGGAAGAAACATTACTGTCCTACCATGACAAAAGGAAAGCACATGACCATTTTCCCCCAATTACCTTGTTTTTAATACAGGTATCTTCAGTCCTATAAAAAACCGTTGTTTATTTTTCTGCCTGAAAAAAGGATGTCAGACAGATAATTGGCCAGATAAGTGAGGGAAATTAGTATCATTGTTCAAAATCAATTGTTATATTATAAGATGCAACTAAAATTTACCATCATCGTATATATGGATTATTTGGTTAAATATTGAGATTTAATCGAACAATATTATGTTTGTCTCTTATTTTAAAACGTCATAATGGCCATTGCTTCCTTTCTTCATGGTAGAGTGCAATATTTTAAACCAAATGGCCAAATATCACAAAATTGACAAATGCCACTAGCTACTCTGCAATATAAAAAGTACATTGTGTATTGTACTGTTTGGCGAGAAAAGGACGTTGTGTTCCTCATTATGCAATTAATCGACGACGAGAAAAATATTTGTTCCAAAAAAGTGTCCCGGTGTGAAAGCAGATATAGTCCGGCGGGAGCCACAGTCCGGGGCTCCATAGACGATAACGGAATAAAGCGTGAAACTAATGTTACGTGAAGAGTCAACTGAATCGATTGCCCTATTGTTCACCATTGTTCCCGGACTGTGAGTACGCCGGACAATAATTACTTCTACACCGGTGTGAAAGCAGATATAGTCCGGTGGGAGTCATAGTCCGGGGCTCCATAGACGATAACGGAATAAAGCGTGAAACTAATGTTGCGTAAAGAGTCAACTGAATCGATTGCCCTATTGTTCACCATTAGTCTAGGCGAGGGGTGAAAATAATGTTCAGATTATGATAAAAGCATGAAACTTGGCACAAATAATCGGAACAATATTCTAAACATTTTCAGGGGTGGAGCCAAAATTAACTCTGTATAGTATAGCAATGTTTGCTAGGCAACATATTTTCCTTCGCAACCGATACATAGGATGACTATGGACCAATGATATTCAATGACTGGAATGTATTTTAGTGTCTACAACTTCACATTATAAACATTATTTTGAAACACTTGCCAACAACACAAGACTAAATTTCAGTTGCTATGCAACGTATTTTCATTAGCAACCAGTATAAAATTGCCTGTTGACCACGATTTCGTATGAAAACAAAATCTACCCCTATCCCTGCATACTTCACCAAATAACCTCCCCAGCATGAACTACCCTACTCCTGCATACTTCAAAATAACAAGCCGGTCTCATTCACCTACCCAGGTGACTGGTCTAAATGTGTCCTTTGGACAGCTAGACACCAAAGAACATTTGACACACCCCACTGATAGTAGTAAATCCAAAGTTTTAGATCTAGTTTTGTCCCCGTTGGCATAGAGAGAGGGGGCCAGGGGTCTGTGGCCCCGAAATATTTGATTTCGTTGGTTGAGATGAGCCCGTCGGTTCATCCAGGTCATGACGCTTGCAGGCAAAGTATAGGTTCAAAGTTCAATGGTCAGCGTGCGACAACTTCTCTACAAGCACATTTTACAAAATCGTGCAAGATTAGCCCTCAGAAGACATTTAAAGCATATAAAACCCAAAATTTTCCAGGGCTTTTCCCATGGACCCCAACCAGGGGCCCTAACGCCGATCCCTGGAACCACCCATTTTCTGTCGGTTCAGCTAGATGCGACACTGCCCCCTCCCCAATATCAAAATCCTAGCTACGCCACTGTTTGTCACCGTGAACAAGGGTGGCCGTATTTACCTCACACTCGCAGCAATTGCGCTTACCCTTGCCCCCACTTTACCGTATTCAGCGCATCCTCCATCTTCAACCCAACCCTCCTACTCTCTTCCACTTGCTTCTTCCACGTCTTCTTTGGTCGTCCCCTCCGCCTCGAACTACCCACCCCGAACTTAAGGGCACTTCTTAAAACATGCTCACCATCCCTCCCCAGCACATGCCCACTGCCCATACCAACGTACACAATTCGCCTTCGCCAACCGGTCCACCGCTTCTTCCAAACCCAACATCTGCATCAAGTCTTCAGTCTTCCTATCCATCAACTTCACACCACAGCGTTTTCACCATCATCAAAATCCCCATGTCTCACTCCCATAGAGCATCACTGACCTCACACTACTCTTATACACCATTCCTTTCGTCTTCAAAGGAATTTTTTCACGTGTTGCAACTCCTCACATTCCCTAGATTTCACCCACACCTTACTTCCTTACTCTAGCTGCCATAGCTGCCTCGCATCCACCATTTACAAATTACATTTGCCGTATATCCCAGGTACGAGAACTCCTTCACCGATTTCACCTCATCACAACATTTCCAACTGTTCCGTCAGTCACCGCTCTAACCATTGCCTCTGGATACCTCTCTTCCTCCTCGCCCACTCCCATCACTTTCCCCAGGACTATCAAATGCCTTCTCCAAATCCACAGGTTATAAAACTATAGCTGGAAATCCTTCAATTGAAAGTGCGAAGTGGCATAAACCATGCTACTTAAAGTTTGGTAAAAGTATACTAGAGCGGAAGCGCAAATACACTAAAAGCAACAACTTCTTTAGAAGCGGATTTTCACAAGCAGCAGTATATCAGAGAAGCACATACCGCCATACCTATAGACAGCAAAATGCCTGTGTGTGTGTGTGTGTGTGTGTGTTCTTTTTTTGTTCCAAACAGGAAACCAAATAGAAACTCCATAAAGCAAGTAGATTTCCACAAGCAGAAATGTGCACATGAACTCCAGGATCATGAGCTTAAATTTCTATGTGTGATTCTTTTTCAATTATTGGTATAATTGGTCAGGCATTTTTTTTATTTTTGTAGGTATTTTTTTTTTTTTTTTTTAAGATTTTTGAAGTTTTTCATTTTTTGGTCAACAAATATTTTTTTTACGCATAATGATTTACAAGTGCAAGTTAACATTTATTACCAATAGGTTTAATCAATTGTGTTAGTTACTGAAGATGTTTCACATAAATAAAACACTTAAAAAAACATGAGGCTACAATGACACTTTTAAAAAGCGCATAAAATAGTGCCTATATTTATGAGTTGTATACCACTTAAGCTCAATGATAACGCATGTATATATTCATTAGGATTTTTACTATTTATTTTCTTTCTGCTCGTCAGAGTTTGTATTTTATCAGTTACAAAACTAAATAGTGATAATATTGTAAACAGCCGTCCCATGTGGTCATATGCCTTGTTAATCCAGTGTTTTTACCCATACCAACTTTCAATATTCTCCATATTTACATGTCGTCAAACTAAACACAAATCCCACCAGTGGGAGCAACCAGAGTTAACAGATTGGCCTTGGACCTGCCTGCGGTAAACTCACATATGGTGACCTATTTGTTGGATGTTAAACAAACTTTGGAAGTGGGTTGACTTCGAGGTCATTATCATTGGAAATAGACCCGACAGTCCAAGGTTAGCGAGACAATAATTTGCCCGGGGTCCTTACAGCCTTAAGATTTTTTTTAAATATGGCTTCCCTAGTTAATTTGGCGTAAGCTCTATACGTCGGTATAATACAAAGGTGAAGTTGACGATATTTTTTGTACAGTACTGTAGCACAACAGTGGCCAATATAAGCTTGTCGGTCAGTATTTTATAAAGGTTTACATTTTCTTTACGCCATGCAAATCCATTGATTAATTGTTATTCATTAACCTTTGAACTTTGAGGTATTTGGCAAAACGAGAAGAAACGTACTGTCCTCCCATGACCAAAGGAAGCACTGACCATTTTCCCCCAATTACCCTTGTTGTATAATACAGGTATCTTTCATTCCAATAAAAACCGTTGCTTTCTATTTCTGCCTGAAAAAAAGGATTTTCATGACCAGATAATTGAGGGAAAGTTAGCCCATCATTGTTCAAAAAATAATTGTTATATTATAAGATGCAACTATTTACCTATCCATCGTATACTCTTTATATTTGGTTAAAATTGAATAATCGAACATATTATGTTTGTCTCTTATTTAAAAACGTCTAATGGCCATTGCTGTCCCTTTCTTCATGGTAAGTGAGTGCAATATTTTAAAACCAACGGGCCAAATATCACAAATGACAAATGCCACTAGCCTACTCGGCAATATAAAAAAGTACATTGGATATTGTACTGTTTGGCGAGAACAGGACGTTGTGTTCCTCAATTATGCAATTAATCGGACGACGAAAAAATATTGGTGAGATGCAATCCAAAAAAGTGTCCCGGTTTGAAATCAGATATAAGTCCGGCGTCGGAGCCACAGTCCCGGGGCTCCATAAGACGATAACGGAATAATTGTTCAGATTATGATAAAGCAGAACTTGGCACAAATAATCGTACAATTTCTAAAACATTCAGGGGTGAAGCCAAATTAACCTCTATAGTAATAGCATGTTTTGGCTAGGCAACATATATTTCCTATCGCAAACCGATACATCGGGATGCCTATGGACCAATGCGATTCATGACTAGAATGTAATTTTATTGTCTCAACTTCACATTATAAACTTATTTTGAAACACTTGCCAACAACACAAGACTAAATTTCAGTTGCTATGCAACGTATTTTCATTAGCAACCGTATAAACTTGCCTTTGACCCGATTTCGTATGAAAACAAAATCTAACCCCTATCCTGCATACTTTGGCCCGCGAAAGTTTAACCTCCCCAGCATGACTAAACTCCCCTACTCCTGCATACTTCAAAATAACAAGCCGGTCTCATTCACCTACCCAGGTGACTGTCTTAAATGGTCCCTTTGACAGCTAGACCCCAAAGACATTTGACAACACCCCCACTATATTAGGAAATGCCAAGTTTTAGATCTAGTTTTGTCCCCGTTGGCATAGAGAAAGGGGCCATGGTCTGTGGCGCCCCGAATATTCCATTTCGCGCGGTTGGTTGGATGAGCCGTCGGTTCATCCAGGTCCATGAACGCTTGCCAGCAAAGTATAGGTTCAAAGTTTAATGGTCTAGCGTGCCCAATTCTCTCTACAGCACATTTTACAATTCGTGCAAGATTTAGCCCTCATAAGTCATTTTACAGCATATAAAACCCAAAAGTTTTCCAGGGCTTTCCCCTGGACCCCCCAACCAGGGGCCCGAAACGCCGATCCCGGTAACCACCCTTTTCTGTCGATTCAGATTCGATGCGCCACTGCCCCTCACCCAATATCAAAATCCCTATTAGCTACGCCACTGTTTTGTCACCGTGAAACAGGTGTGCCTTATTTACCTCACACCGCACAATTGCGCTTACCCCTGCCCCCACTTTACCCGATTCAGCGCATCCTCCATCTTCAACCAACCCCAACCCTCCTACCTCTTCACTTGCTTCTTTGCTTTGCTTCCACGTCTTCTTTGGTCGAACCCCTCCGCTCGAACTACCCACCCCGAACTTAAGGGCACTTCTTAAAACATGCTCACATCCCTCCCCAGCACAATGCCCACTGCCCCCTACCAACGGTACACATTCCTTCCCAACCGGTCCACCGCTTCTTCCAACCCAACATCGTGCAATCAAGTCTTCCAGTCTTCCTATCCATCACTTCACACCACATCGCGTTCACCATTCCTCAACTCCCCATGTCATCACATCCCATAGAGCATCACTGACTCACACTCACTCTTATACAACATCCTTTCGTCTTCAAAGGAATTTTTTCACCGTGGTGCAACTCCTCCCATTCCCTAGATTTCACCCCAACCTTACTTTCCTTACTCTAGTCGGCCTACTGCCATAGCGCCTCGCTCCACCATTTACAAAGACTTTGCCGTATATCCCCGTACGAAACTCCTTCACCGATTTCACCTCATCACCAACATTTCCCAACTGTTCGTCACCGCTCTAACCATTGCCTCTGGATACCTCTCTTCCTCTCGCCCCCCCATCACTTTTCCCCCAGGACTATCACAGCCTTCTCCAATCCACAGGTATTAAAACTATAGCTGACCATCCTTCAATTGCAAGTGCAAAGGTGCTAAAACACCATCTACTTAAAGTTGGTGAAAAGTACTAGAGGCCAGGAAGCGCAAATACACTAAAAGCAACAACTTCTTTAGAGAAGCGGATTTTCACAAGCCGCATATACAAGAGCACATACCGCCATACGATAGACGCAAAATGCCTGTGTGGTGTGTTCTTTTTTTGTTTCCAAACCGGAACCAATAGAAACGCATAAAGGCAGTAATTCTCACAAGCAGAAATGTGCACATGAACTCCAGGATCATGAGCTTAAATTTCTCGCGAAATTAAGTGCAGGAGACCATATTACCATTGAAGCAAAATAATCGACCACAAGAGAATGCCGGCATCACACATGTCGCAACATAACATTGTGGGATATCCAACAGTAACGGACCGTTAAGTGAACAACATACAAAGACATCGCATTAGGTGAGCCCTGATATCCTGCATTGAGGAGAGCAGCGCATGTAAGACATAACGGTATTCGGTTTGCTGCCTTACCACTGTAAACAGATGGCTGGATCAGCTTGTTGTTGGTTACGTCACAGGAGTAAATAGTATGCACCTCAAAGAACAGGATCCTCATGTATAATCCCAGGAAGGAGAGCCTTATAAGGAAAGAGAGATGTGTTCATGGCACATGAGGATGACATAGGATGCGACAGGAATAGACTGAATCAAGATGAGGCAGAGTGTCACGAGACCCAAATTGCTGATGGATCCTAGCATGACTTTTTACACAGTGTCCTTTCAATGTTTGACTGCTTGACCACAGCATTCAAGTGAATCATACATTGCCGCTGCTGCTGCATCTCTTTGTCACAAGTCGGCACGATCATCAATGTTCAAATATTAAAGATAAACCAGCACACATGCTTGAGCCAACCGTGCTCTCCATTGCTCAGCTAATTGTGTTCAACTGCATTAAAAGGCGCCGGGACTATGGTAAAGAACCCCAAGTGCACACGCAAAGACCGTGGCATGCCTGCAAGCTGCCATTTGCCTTGAACTTACTGTCTTCGCGTTACAATCATGGAACGCAGTTGCTTCATAGCCTTTTTTTGGTCTTAGGTAGTATCTTACCTGCATATCTGATCGTACGATGATTATTTACTTTAGTTATGAAATAAGATGCCTATATTATTTTCAAGATGCGACAGTCTGACCTCCCGAAAGATCAATTTATCTCTGGCAGTGGCAAACAATATATTAACCACAATCTACTACAACACCTCCATTACACTGGTTTTCGTTTCATGGTACCATTTCGCCTTCTTGATCGGATTGTTACAAACTGAGGAGGGTAACTGGACTGGAGTGATGATACCAACCAATGTTTTCACCCATTCTATAGCAACTTTGAAAGGCCACATAAAGGTGAAGGATTTGCCAATCACTTACCATGCTAAAGGCTACAGATCTCTGCATCAAACCATGGCCTAGTCTGATAGCAGAACCAGACTTCCTGCCCCACACCAATGCTATGCTTAAGATGTTCCAATCTATTCTTTTTGATGTACTCCTTTTTGGTTGATGTTTACATATTTTGTTATACGATTGAAACATCTATTTCATTCATTAATAATGTATTATTATTTGAACCATGCCTGGTGTGTTGAGTGTAATTTCAGGGAAATGTCATATTTTGGTGGCCATATTGGACGCCATCTTGAATTTGAAACATGTGAATGACATGAAATGGGCACATATGTATTACTTTTGATCAGGAATATTCATTCCATACAAAAATGGATTGTTTTACCGTTTATATGTTGCTATAATGTATTTAAAAGGAAATATTGTATTTGGTACCCAATTTAAGTCGCCATTTTGAATGGGCCATTTTTATTTTATTTTGGGAACATCCAGATTGTGTTTGGGCCATCTAGAGAAGTTACAAAGTTGATTTGGTTAGTTCATGGGTAGTAACAAAGGATGTGGTGGTATCCAGCTAGGTGGCAGCTCCAAGAATGCCTGTTGCTAGGGTAATTTTGTTACCTAGCAACCGTTGCTAAGGAAAGTGTTGTGTATTTTGGCTCCACCCCTGAAAATGATCAGTATAGGGTGAAGAATAATTGTGCCAAGTCTTATGCTTTTAGCAATAGTTGCTGTATATTGCACCACTCGCCTAGACTACATTGTTCCCGGACTATGAGTACGCAGGACAATGGTTACTTCTACACCGGAAAAGCCGGTCCTAAATCGTGCCGTATCTAAACAAAATGACAAAATTATGTAATCTTATAGATCTTGATAAATTCATGGAAGTCTGCTACAACTAACGTACTTTCTCCAACAAATGTTAGTGCACACGGAGTCGCCATCCCCTGCGCAATACGTGCTACTAGGTAACCGCTGGCCAGACTATACTGCTCTATCACCCCGTCGTCATCACCTGTATCATTCAGTGTAAGAGATTCCATCACGACTGACTGAAGATCCGCTTCATCATCTGCGCACATTACAAGCGCATTCGTGGCACTCTTTGCCTCTTGATTTCTATCATATCTTGCAATTAACAAACAATCGCTTTTCTGATCATAGCAAATTGCCCGCGGTGACGGAATGTCAATGATAAGTTTTTCCTTCTTGGACTCAAAGTCAATCACGTAAACTTTGTCTCCTTGGCCAACTGCTATATCTGTGCTGTTGATGGCTGCAACGCATTCTAGCGTGATGTGAGAGTGAATTTTCTGCACTAGATCACCTGCAGGTGTGTGAATTGTAATGACAGACCTGCCACGGTCTCCTACAATAATCCTTTCATCAGGAGTAGTAGTGATACACCACAGATGCACATTGAATGTTGTCCTGTCGTGAGTGGTATAAAAAGTTCCTTTACAGACACCTGAAGTATCGTACTGCTCAAAAAAATGTTCTTTCGTTACTAGGTATTTGCCGTCTTTCGTGACAACCACATCACCATTATTACTAGTGGATCCAGTTGAAAAATACCCCTTATATTCAAACGGATTTAAACCTTGCTTGTATTCACGCTGCTCTTTGTGTTGAAAAATATGTACTGCACGAAATGAACAAGCAGCTAAGATTCCACCGGGCCCTGCAGCAATTCCTCTAATGCTTTCATGTCCTGCTAATTTCCAAATTGGCTCCAGTTCTCTCACCTGAAAAATTAGTCCAATTTCGGGGATCATTTTAATCATCTTAGCACCTTTCTTTGGGGTAGATCGCTGGATCATTTTGAAAGTTGGCACATTAGCAGGTATCTGCGTGTCTTCTATGCTACTCACCGATTTAAGAGTGTTTATTAGTTTGTCTTTAAGTAACTTGTGCTGCTTTAGATATTCGATGCAGGATGATTTCTCCTTAACATGCTTGGCGCGATCAACCGTACTTCTAAAATCATGTATTGTTCGTTTCTGTTTCTTGTATTGCTTTAACTGTGTGTCATACATGCTTCTCAGTTTTGCTTTCAAAATTTCACCTTGTTCCTCAACATGAGCAACAGCTTCTTCAACAGCGTTATCTATTTCTCGTTCTTCACCAGCCACTTGGGTTAGGATTTTCTCTTCCAACTGACCCACAACATGTACCTGTTTTTCACATTGGGAGAGCTTATTTTCACATTTACTAATAAGGTTATCCATCTCTTTGATTTTGTCCTCATGAAATTCACTAACATCTTTGATAATATGATTTGGCTGTTGATGATGCGACAAAAAGCATTTGGGGCAAGCTAGCTCACTGCATGTCACGCAGTAGAAATACAGCTTTTCTCCATGCTTAGGACAGTTTGACTCCGGCGATGCAGGCTTTTGTTTCAGTTGTTTTTCTGCCAAACTTTGTAGACGTAAGTTAGTTCTTAGTGCTGTAATACCACCCTTGTAAGGGAGCCAGGTTACCTCTCGACATTCAGGACATTTGATAGCGGGTGTGCCATCAATGGATTTTACCAGTACTCTAAGACATCTCTTGCAACATACATGAGGACAGCTCAATTCTTTGGGGGTGTGATCTGGATTAACGAACAGTTCTCTGCAAACTGGGCATGTCAGCTCCTCTTCGGCATCGCCTGTACACGACGTTGCCATGTTCAATCAATTGTGATTATAATAATGAATAAAATATGATTATGAAGAAACGGTAACGGCTTAATGATACTCTTGTTCTAACAGTTAAATCCTGATTGACAGAAACCATTCAGCTGTTAATAGGTTGGCATTTTATTGCATTGCTCCCCGTTTTAGAATATGTTGATTGTCATAGAGTATATAGGTATCACCACGTGTCTGACTCCTTCCAAGAAAATACAGCAGTACACAAATACGTATGAAGTCCAATTCATTGGTTTTTAGTTAAGTAAATCCAAAGTCTTACATCCAGTTTTGTCCCCGCTAACGGGGGTGGCCGGATACACCTCACACTCAGCAATACTGCTGTGTGAGGATTTATTGGAGCAAAAGATAATTGACCGGATGCCCTTCCTGAGGTTTAAATTTGCTTGAAGCAGGTTCAACACTTGATGGTAGGAAGCACACGGCACCATGGCGTACATGTATCTGGGGTGAGGCAAAACAGTTAAAAATAAATCAAATATGTGTTTAAGTAGTATCCACTTATTTCAGGGATTGGCAAAAGTGATATGTGAGAAACAAAATATGGAAGAACAAAATATTGTCATCAATATAAAATATGATGTCTTTAGATGAGAGCGGACCAAAAAAAATCTGTTAACCCCTCTCCAAAGGGTAGACGTTTCATATAGAAGTCCCATTGATGCAAATGAGGTATTACAATTGATTCCGTCATGCGCTGTATGACGTTGTGCAGTAGTGCTTGACGGAATGAATGGCAATACCTCATTTGCATCCATGGGACTTCTATATGAAACGTCTACCCTCCAAAGGGAGCCTTTTTTATTACAAACTAAATTAACTCGTAATCGTTACCAATTTTGTTTCGTCTCTTTTGGCAAAAATGAAATGAACGTTTGACGGTGGCGTGTGGATATAGGTTAAGTTCAAGTGACGGATAGGTGGGTGGTTGAAACCCCACTACAAAATTGATAATTTCTTTCAACAACTCACCGTATCTCCTTGTACAGGAGCGCACCGTTGTTGATTCGTTATCAACCCACAGTTGATATGCAAATTAGCGCGTCACGCCCGCGCAGTGTTCACGGAAGTTCGTTTACGCGGTACGCTTAAGTCGACGCGCTTTTCACACGTTTAGAAATTGGAGTACGCGCAAGGACACCAGGTGCAAGCTGCAAAGCAACAAACAAACCAAAACTAGCGTTTTGCCCCGCTTTAGATTTTGCTAAAATATTACTAGGAAGATTTCTGTCGAACTGGGAACATTTTAGTGTTATAAGTGATAATAATTATGTTACTTTATATACGATATTAATAAGTTTTCATAAGGATTTTCGTTGTTGAAAGGGAAAAGCCGCCCTCGCGGGAAAAAAATACGTGGACACATGGATGCATCGTTGTTGATTTGTGATGAACCACTCTGTAACATGTTTGAATCCCTAAATATGTAAACAGTGAAAATGCTCGCATAAAGTTTCAAGCAATTTTAAGGCAGTCACTAAACATCATATATCAGATCAATGTTATTGCATCCATCTCCTTGACCGTGGTCATGTGAGTGAAATAGCGATCCCCTCTTAAAATCTAAAAATCTTTGTAATTTCATCCTTACCTATGACGTCAAACAAAATAAGTAATTTAGTAATTAGACCAGATATATACATTATAAAAAAACGAGGAAGTAAAACTCTTTTCTATTTGACTATTGTCAACTGCTTTCTGGAAAGTAGTCGGAATAAGAATGTATCTTGCTTCAGGAAATCCAAGCATATAAATGAGATATGGCGCTTGTAGCTATAGCCCAGACACTTGTATTCAAAGGTGGATATGATGCGTGAACAAGAAACGGGTAAAAAGGGTCCCTTTTCTCCAACAGGCGATGTACGCGCGTACATTGATTAGGATGTCAACAACAGAAAATATGGGAAAAGGTATGTTTTTCTTAACTCTGAAATTGTGATGCACGTGTTTAGGGTCGGCCTATGTAACACTCACATTAAGCAGAGATCAAACTCATCAAAAATGTTGTAAATCGGAAGTAAAGGAAAACAAGACAATAAAGGGTATATTAACGACACAATGCATTGCTTACTTGTTTAGGGTAGCAAAACAGACAAAAATACTTGTTTGGGTAAGTTTTTTAGTCGGTGGAAATACTTATTTAGGGTGCATTTGGTAAGTCCATGTTCACGCATGATCCACCTTTGAATACAAGTGCCCCCCCTCCCGAGCTATAACTAGCTATCGCCACTCCCTCCTGTTATATATTTGACCGTCACTCATCCATTAGTCACTACCACGATAAACTTACAAAGCTAAGCAAGTTAAAACAGAACTTACCACAACCGCGAAAGGCGTCCACAATTGCCATATGGTTTGAAATCTAAAAAGTAAAATACAGAACTAAATACAGAAGGAAGCGTTGTCACATTAAAACACCTTTGTATAAATATGAAGCCTAAAATTGGCTTCCGATACACACTAACACACAGTTTACACACTGCGTATAATATAATGGTAGTTCGCACACGTCTACATTGACGAGGAAATTAATATGGCCTTGAACTTTCAACATCGTATTTAGGATGCACCACGCCAATTAAATCACTCCTTGGTTCATGTTTTTGAGTTCCGACTGAGAAATAAAATGTTTACGTGTCAACAGACACTGCGAAATAAGGGGTATACACGCACACCGGCAGCAATATGGAAAATAAATTGATTTTCAAATCGTCCAAGAAAATAGTACCCGGAAGTACCCGTGTTGAAATTGTGTGATTCGTACTTATTATTTTTATTTTCTATTATTATTATTGTAATATTATGAGAACATGTAGCATAGCTTAAATTAGCATTGAACTATGTGCATATTAAATCAGAATGTTTAACAAAACTAAAAGCATAAACAACAATTTAATTCCGTGGGATTAGTTTCCTATAACAGGTCTTCTAAAATATGTTACGCTACCCGTCTCAGCTCCGTCTAGAGCTTTCTGAAGTTCACTCTTTCGTGTTTCACTTTACTGTAAAAGGGCGCACAACACTAAATCACTCCCCGATTGTGATTGGTAGTTGAGGGGCGCACAACACTCTAAGTCACTCCCATTTGGGGGAATGTGGTCTAACGGGGGGGGGGGGGATTTTTTTTTTTTAATTTTTGCATTTCTTTGAAAAAGGGGGGTCTAAAAAGCCTTATATGCATTTTGTGTAATTGTGGGTAGTTCCGGTAAATACATACCGTCGATTGTAAAGAATTTTTGGTGTGGCATGGTGCGGAGATATTGTGAATTGTCAAATGATTAATATCTAAATGAATAGTGCAGACAATTTCTAAACTTATACTTGGCATATCAGAAATACATACATTGAATCTACAAATAATTAGGCCTTCGAAATACTCCGTGCTCGGAGACGGCTCATGGGGTTTACTGTCGGTTTTGACAAGGTGTGGCACTATTCACAAGCCTGTATCTCGAATTCTATCCTGTATATCGTATCAATTACCATATTTTTAAATAAAAATTTTCATCTTTTTTTTATATAGAAATTTTTTAAAATCTATAAAAACAGCAAATATAATGTCACGTGGGGTTGAAATTTGAACTTATTCCCCCATTTTAACGTTTATTTCAATGGGAGCGTATATTGGTGGTGTCTGCCCTTTAAAAGCGTGTGGGGAAGGTGCATGCACTTCATAAATTGGACTTTTTCACTGTCAGATAAAGCCACACTTGAGGCCCCCAACAGTGATCGTTATTAGAATAAATTGCTATTGTTATAAAATGAGCTTTTTGGTGTAATTTAGAGACTTTTGTCGAAGAAATTAAATCACAAACAGTCTTAATACCCAGCATTTAACGGATTACCATTGATTTGTTCATTTTGGCCATGTTTGGTGGTTTTTTTTTTTGTAAAAGTGGCAGTTTTTCTATATTTATATGCTTTGCTGCACCAAAAAGGAAAGTTTCTTGAAAGCCCTGCATATTCTGAGGGATTTTTGTCTTTCACAACATGAATGTCTATACGCGAGGTTAACTATTTGGTGATACTTCCCTTCACAGTATACATTCATTTTCAAAAAGCGAACCATCCTGATTACCCTCCGTGTACGAGCCAAATAACGGCATTTTGTCATCAAACCTGCGTATTCTATTCCCCAGATACCGCATGGTGTAAGAAAGATCAACTGGAACTTTGCATATTAAGTACTGTTGTAGTGTGTACCATTTATTAACTTGATAATTTATTTTTAATAAAGTCTCCAAACGGCTCTCTTTGAACCCTAACCTCGTTCAAATGCCACGGTCGCCATTTAAGGGGGAGCAAGAATCGTCATACACATTCCTGTCTTGTAGGTACTTTCGCGTGAATTTCCACGTGATCATTTTAATACCACTAAATCCCTAGTCCCAGCCCCATTGTTAACCATGGACCCGACCCTAAACCTAACCCTAATTCTAACCCTAACGCTAAACCCTAAGCCCCAATCTACCTAACCAACCCTAACCCCAACTCAACATCTAACCCTACCGATCGCTAGCCCTAACCCTATCGTAACCCTAGCTTAATCCCCTAACCCAACTTAATTCCTAATCCTAACTCTTATCACCACATCTATAGGAGTTCTTATTCTAAAATCTAAAAACCCTACTTAGCCCTAACAATTATCCCCAACCGTGATAAGGAGAGTGGTCGCGAAATGGACTATCGGATTCATTCGGGCGCCGCACAATTCGGCATTTTCGGTTTTTGATGCTGCTAGGAGAGTGCGGGGGGCAAGCTTAAGGCACCATAAGTCGCTTCCTAGAGTTATGGTTTGCAATCCCGATGCGTTGTTCACATAACTGCTTCATTTCTTACTCTTCGACGCCATTCTTTTTCATAAAACCTTAACACAAATGTCCACCTTCTGGTTATTGGGCAGACCACATAGCTGACAAGCAACCTGATACAGACAAAATACTTGTTTGGGTAGTTTTTTAGCGATGGAATTCTTGTTTAGGGTACATTTGGTAAGTCCATGTTCACGCATGATGCCCTTTGAATACAATTGCCGCCCCCCCCCCTCCCGGAGCTATAATCTAGCTACGATCGCCACTTCCCTCCTCCTGTTATATATTTGACCGTCACTCATCCATTAGTCACTACCACGATAAACTTACAAAGCTAAGCAAGTTAAAACAGAACTTACCACAACCGCGAAGGCGGTGTCACATTGCCTATTGTTTGAATATAAAAAGTAAAATAATATAAATTATACAGATTGGAGGCTGACTTTGAGATTTCAAATTATAACCTTTGTATACATATGAGCCTAAAATTGGCTTCCGGATACCACTACCAACACCAGTTTACCCACTCTATAATATAAGGTATTCGCACACGTCTACATTGACGAGGAAATTAATATTGCCTTGAACTTTCAGCGATATTAGGATGCACCACACGCCAATATTAATCACTCCTTGGGTCATGTTTTTGAGTTCCGCATGAGAAATAAATGTTACGTGTCAACGACACTGCGAATAAGAGGGTATACACGCACACCGCAGCATATATGTAAAATTAAATTGATTTTCAACTCAATCCAAGAAAATAGTACCCGGAAGTACCCGTGTTGAAATTGTGTGATTAGTACTTATATTTTATTTTTATTATTATTAGTTGGATATTATGAGAAAATGTAGCATAGCTTAAATTAGCCATTGAAATTTAAATCAGAATGTTTAAAAAAAAACTAAAAGCATAACAACCAATTTAATTTCCAGTGGGCCGTGGGATTAGTTTCCTAAACAGGTCTTCTCAAATATGTTAAGCTACCCGTCTCCGTCTAGAGCTTTCTGAAGTTCACTCTTTCGTGTTTCACGTACTGTAAGGGGGCACAACACTAAATCACTCACAGTTGGTGCATGGTTAGTTAGGGCGCACAACACGTACTAATCACTCCACATTTGGGATGGGGAGGGAATGGTACGCGTTCTAACGGGCGGGGGGGGGGGGGGACGATTTTAGATGGAGTAACGAGAGCACACATTAAATCACTCCGAATTTTGTGAATGGGGGTAGTTACGGTTAACATACCGTCGGTTGTAAGCAAATTGGTGTGGCATGGTGCGTAGATGTTGATTATCAAATGATATATCTAAATGAATAGTGAGACAATGTTCCCTAATTGGAATTCAGAAAATAAAGAAATTTGAAAATCTACAAAATAAATTAGGCCTTCGAAATACTCCGTGCTCGGATACGGCTATGGGTTTTACGTGTCGGGTTTTTGAAAGGTTGGTGGCGCTATTCACAAGCCTGTATCTCGATTTTATCCTAGTATTCGTTATCAAATTAACCTGATTTTAAAAAAATTTCATCTTTTTTTGATATAGAAATTGCTTCAAAAACATCAAATATGATGTCAGGGGTGAAATTTGAACTTATTTTCCAAACCATTTAGCGTTTATTTCAAGGGAGCGTATTTGGTGTTGTGGTGTCGTGACGCGCCCTGTACCCCCCCCAGCGCTGGTAGGAATGTGCATGCAATTCATAAATTGGGATTTCAGCAGATAACGCAAAAAGTGAGGCCCCCAAAAGTGATCGTTCTATAGATAGACTAAATTGCTATTGATAACATGCCGCTTTTGGTGTAATTTAGCGCCCTTTTTGTCGAAGATTAAAGTCAACAAACAAGTCTTTATCCCAGAATAGCAATTTTAACAGGCATTTCAACCATTGTTCAATTTTGGCCAGTTTTGGGTTAAAGGTGGCAGTTTTGTCTATATTTATAGCTTTGCTGCACAAAAATGGGAAAGTTTCTTGAAAGCCCTGCAATATGCTGTGGAATTATTTGTCTTTCAAACAACATTATGTCTATACGCGAGGGTAACCATTTGTGATCTTCCTTCACAAAGTATACATTCAATTTCAAAGCGAGCCATCCTGATTACCCTCCGTGTACGAGCCAAATAACGGCATTTTGTCATCAAACTGCGTTAAAAATTCGGTCCCAAGAGACAGCATGTGGAATGAAAGACACTGAGAACTTTGCATATTAAGTACTGTTGTATTACCATTATTAATTAAATTGATCATTTATTTTTATAAAGTCTCCAAAAGGGCTCTCTTTGAACCCTAACATTGTTCAAAATGACCACGGTCAGCCAATTTAAAGAGACAAGAATTGGTTCATTACACATTATGTCTTTGTAGGTAAACTTTTTTGCAGTGAATCACGTGATCATTTTTAATACCACTAAAGCCTAGTCCCAGCCACAGTGTGATTAACCAGGACACGACCCAACCCTAATTCTAACCCGAACTCTAACCCTAAGCCCAAATCTAACCTAAACCAACCCTAACCAAACTCAAACATCTAAACCCTAACCGATCGCTAGCCCTAACCCTATCGTAACCCTAGCTTAACCCCTACCCCTAACATTAATCCTAATCCTAACTCTTATCACCACTCTATGATTCTAACTCTAAATCTAACCCTAAACAGTATCCAACAATTATCCCAACCGTGAGAAGGAGAGTTGGAGCGAAATGGACTATCGGATGAATTCGGGCGCCGCACATTCGTCATTTTCGGTTTTTGCTGCTGCTAAGGGAGGGGGAGGGGGGCAAGATTAGATGGAACATAAAGTCGCTTCCTAGAGTTTTATGGTTTGCATCCGAATGCTTTGTTTAACATAACTGCTTTCAATTCTTACTCTCGACGCCATTATTTTCATTAAAACTCTTAACACAATGTCCCACTCTGGTATTGGGCGACCAAATAGCTGACAAACAGCTAACATGGATAACAGACAAAAAATACTTGTTTGGGTATGTTTTAGTCGTTGGAAAGATTATTTAGCGGGGCATTTGTAAGTCCCAGGTTTCACGCATGATGCACTTGGAATACAGTGCCCCCCGGCTCCGAGCGATAACTAGCATCGCCACTCCCTCTGTTAATATTTTGACCGTCACTCATCCATTAGTCACTACCACGATAAACTTACAAAGCTAAGCAAGTTAAAACAGAACTACCACAAAACGCGAAATGCGTCCACAATTGCCATATGGTTTGAAATCTAAAAAGGTAAAATACAGAACTAAATACAGAAGGAAGCGTTGTCACCATTAAAAACACCTTTGATAAATATGGACGCCTAATAAAATTGGCTTCCGCTACACACTAAACACAGTTTAAACCCCACTGCGTATAATTATGGTAGTTCCACACGTCTACATTGACGAGGAAATTAATATGGCCTTGAACTTTCAAATCGTATTTAGGATGCACCACGCCAATTAAATCACTCCCCTTGGGTCATGTTTGTTGAGTTCGAATGAAAATAAAATGTTACGTTGTCAACAGGGACCACTGCGAAATAAGGGGTATACACGCACACCGGCAGCATATGGCAAATAAATTGATTTTCAATCTTCCAAGAAAATAGTACCCGGAAGTACCCGTGTTTTGAAATTGGTGGTGATTCGTTACTATTATTTTATTTTCTATTATGTAATTAGTGGTAATAGTTATGAGAACATGTAAGCATAGCTTAAATTATGCATTGAAATATTAAATCAGAATTTACAAAAACTAAAGCATAAACACAATTTAATTCCGTGGGCCGGGGAGAGTTTTTTTTCCATATAACGGGTCTTCTAAAATATGTTACGCTATACCCGTCTCCGTCTAGAGCTTTCTGAAGTTCACTCTTTCGTGGTTTCACTTTACTGTAAAGGGCGCACAACACAAATCACTCCACGTTTGGTGATTGGAGTAGGGGCGCACAACACGTACTACATCCACTCCACATTTGGGGAATGGTAGGTTCGAACGGGGGGGGGGGCCGTATTTCGATGAGTACTAGAGCACACCACTAAATCACTCCGCATTTTGGTAATGGTGGGTCGTTTCCGGTTAAACCATCCGTTCGATTGTAAGCAAATTGGTGTGGCATGGTGCGGTGATATTGTTGATTGTCAAATGTTAATACTCATAATAATAGTGCAGAAAATGTTCTATACTTGGAATATCAGAAATAATAAATTTGAATCAACAATAATTAGGCCCCTTCGCAGTAACTCCGTGCTCGATACGGTATATGGGTGTTTTACGGTCCCGGGTTGAAAAGGTGGGTGGCGCTATTCCCAAGCCTGTATCTCGAATCTATCGCTGTACTTTATCAAATTACATGATTTTTTAAAAATTTTCATCTTTTGTTTATATAGAAATTTCTTCAAAAACTCAACATATGATGTCACGTGGGGTTGAAATTTGCACTTATTTCAACCCATTTTAGCGTGTTATTTCAATGGAGCTTTTATTTGGTGGTGTGCGGCCCTTTAAAAGCGCTGTATGGGAATGTGCAATGCACTTCATAATTTGGGATTTTCATGCAGATAACGCAATTGAGGCCCCCAAGTGATCGTATATAGAATAAATTGCTATTTGTTATAAAATGAAGCTTTTGGTGTAATTTTAGAGACTTTTTGTCGAAGAAACTTTCAGTCACCCCAACAGTCTTACCCAGCACTTTTACGGATTTACATGATTTGTTCATTTTGGCCATTTTGGTTCAAGAGGCAGTTTTGTCTATATTTATGCTTTGCTGCACAAAAATGAAGTTTCTTGAAAGCCTTGCAATATTCTTTGAATTTTTGTCTTTCAACACATTAGTCCCTATACGCGAGGTAACATTTTTGATCTTTCCTTCACAGTAATACATCAATTTTCAAAGCGACCACCCTGATTACCCTCCGTGTACGAGCCCAAATAACGGCATTTTGTCCTCAAACTCGTATTCTAATTCCCAAGAGACAGCATGTGGAAAAGCAAGATCACTGAGAACTTTGCATATTAAGTACTGTTGTATTACCATTTTTAAATTGATAATTATTTTTATAAAGTCCTCCAACGGGCTTCTCTTTGAACCCTAACCTCGTCAAATGACCACGTCAGCCATTTAAAGAGGCAACAATCGGTTCATACACATTACTGTCTTGTAGGTAAACTTTTTTGCGGTGAATTTCCCACGGTGCTCATTTAAACCACTAACGCCTGTCCCGCCCCAGTGTAACCAGGACCCGACACCTAACCCTAAATTCTAACCCTAACTCAACCCTAAGCCCCAAATCTACCTTAACCCAACCAACCCCTAACCATCCAACATCCCTAACCTAAACCGTATCGCTAGCCTAACGGCCTTCGTACCCTCGCTTTAAACCCCTAACCCAACATTAATCTAGGAAGTGAAGTAATACTAACAGACGGTCTGCAGCCAGAAACTCGAAGCAACGACGGTCGTGCAGCCAAAAACTCAAAACGGTAATATACACGACCGCCCTGAATCACGACCCGATCATACCAGGTTCTGTCTTTTTCGAAGAAATCGGATATTTCGGCCATCATCGATCGTTCCATCGCCACTTTTCGTTTAACTGACTGGCGCCATTTTCGTCTGATTTTCTTGAAAAACGGAGCTCCAACCCGCGGCATTTCTAGCAAAATATCTGCTTTTCATGTAGTTTTGAAAATTAAATGGATACTACATTACCTCCACCTGCCTTTCCCTTGGCATCGATTTTTAACAGTTAAAAGCTGGGTAAGTTTAATTAAATTCCCAACTTTTTTGGGATGACTGAGCATGCATGCATGTGCAGCATGTGCAGTGATGTGAGTAAGGTCCGTTCATACTTCACTGGCATGCGGTTGCAGTACTGCAATGGCAGCCCTACCAAAATTGTCACTGCAATCACTTGCAGTATTGCAACGCAATGGCAGTACCTGCAACGAAGTTTTAAAAAATTATTTACCTGGCGATGCATCCAGATGCAGTGGGGTGCAGTCATGTGTTGCAAGTATGCCAAATTTCCGCAAGTATACTGCAACGTTACTGCATCCCGTGACCTGCAGTGACCTTGTTTGACGCAGTAAATCGATTGGAGTGCAAGCGGAAGTGCGACATTGTTCCGTAAATTACTGCACATCAAATGCATGCAGTGGAAGTCATGAACGGACTTCCCCCGCACCCTTCACACATGCTTCTGACACATGGCCGACTCAGTCACCGAGTGGGGATGAATTCGGAAAGAAATTTTAGTAATTCTTCCACCGACCTACGAATTTGGCAACGTTAACGAATAACGGAATAAACATGATCAACCGCATGTTAAAGTGCCGAATTTTAAGTGTGGGCAGAATACTAAACTTCATCCCGATAAGCTCAGTTACATGTTATAATACCACATGTTTTTGATCGAGAATGTCGATCACTTGGGCCACGTAATGGGATGAATTTAGTATTCTGCCACCACTTAAAATTCGGGCACCTTTCACATACGGTTTAATCCGTTTAACGTTGCCGAATTCGTATCCTGTGGCAGAATACTAATCTTTCCAGTGAGTGATTAAGCATCCAGGCTCTGGAAAAGGTTAATCTGATCCTGAATCTTAGTCTTAGTCCCTGCGTTCGACGATGGACTTTGATATGTCATTTAGTTTTTCTCACCAGTCCCCGACTGCATTTGCAAAGATTTAAGCTTCCAATTCCAGATCTTATTAACTCTTTTCACTGAGGATGCTTCAAAGCAAAGGCTAACCGTCGGTTTTTGGTTTAACTTTTCCGCACATTTCTGGTCCTTAACTCCTTCAAGTCTCCTAACCGTAATGCAGTGGCATT
>JAMKCH010019707.1:0-23721 GCA_023653785.1 Ophioderma brevispina
AAAAATTTTGTTGAATTGGCCTAATTATTCTATAAACCTGTCAATAAGCCAATCAAGTATTCATGATAAAAAGCTTAAGGTGCATATAGATGGTATATTTTTATTTTAAACCACCGGTTATACATGTATAAGCAATTATAAATACTGTCAGAAGGGTGTAAGGGGGGTCCATGGCCCGATCGCTAATGCCTCGTCCCCAGAAGCCCCCAGCTTTTTTACCGGAAGTGAGTCGACAATTTGGGTATCATGAAGGAAAAGAAAGCTACTATTTTTTTATCATTTACCCTGTGAAAATCTTAGAGCCAAAGGATGTTTTGTTTGGAATAAGAACAAAAATGTGCCCTATTTTGGTCGACCATTATAATTTTTACCACAGTGCTCTATGGGGCTTCAAAATAACGTTTTTAGATCTCACAGCAAAACGGATGAAATATCGCGCAAAACTTTACAGATGGGGAATTTGGAGGAAGTACAATCTATCAAGATGAAACTTCATATCTTAAAACTCGGGCCATCGCCTTTAAGCTCATTGGGTGTTAAATTCCTTGTGGGAAAATCCGTTTCCCCTTTAGATCCAAATACGATTAATGCCATCTCCTACAAGTCACATAAATCTGCCCAAAGTTCTCGGACTTTACTTTTGGATGCCTCTGAGTGACCACTAGTAATAAAATCCACACAGGATTTTGCAAATAACGTTTTTTCCATTTTGCCATTTCCCAGTCATTACAAAACGGGGTAGTGTGATGTTCAAAGTCGCACGATTAAGAGTGGCAGTGTAATTGCAGCCAATAATTGGCCGCTGACATTTCCTGAGTTGGATACAGAAACCTCATTACAAGGACTAGAAGGCTGGAGTATTCTGAAAGGGAAGTCTGAGTGGAACCTTTTCTTTCTTTCCAATACTGTGAAAGTTAATGTAATGGTGAGAAAATCATCATGGATGCGGCCGTTTCTCACCCATAACAGCACATTTGAGATTAAGTTGGAAGGAAAAAAAGGTCCACTCATGTAGGACTAAATCTGGTTTAAAACATGGTCTTAAAGTTAGCTCCCTTTCAGAATACCAGCCAAAGTAACCCGCAGTTTGGCTAAAAGATCAATAAGGATTTTGTTTTAAGTTCATCTCTGACGTTTTTTGGACTTGATACAGAAATTGTGATGCATGATGCATGATGCATTAAAACAATTCTGATGTTGGAGTCTAATAAACGTTGAATGAGATAATTGTGGGGAAGTGCCGACTATAAAACACATTTTTTTCCTTTCAAATTGGCACCACATTAGTGCACATGCCGTGAATGCCATCTCAATCTTCAAAATTTTATTTGCCTTCTTATTAGTGACTAACCATTTTTGGATGTTCATGCACAAACCTGGCATGTTATTGCAAGTGTACTGCGTAGGATAGTTCTAGATTATATTAAAGAAAAGAATTAAAATGTTAATTGAAAAAACAGAACGTCTCTAAAGGCACAAATGCATCTGTTTGTTTGCCGTGATTGATTGGCCAGCAAGATTACCCCTTTCAGCCCTGGTAGTTTCTGTATTGGTTATAACACATAAAAGTCAGTAGCTTTGAGAGAATCTTTTTCCCCATTAAACTCTTTCAACATGGTAGATTCGGTAAGTTATTCTTGAGCTAATCGGAGGACAAGGGGCTTATGGATCACGAATGACCAGGACCAACATTAAGATGTTTACATCATATGAATCGTGTTTATTTTGCGTTATCTCAAACTAACCCTTTTTGACTCATTTAAAGTGATCATATTGGTCACAACTTGATAAATAATGTGCCAATTAAAATATTCAATTCTTGGTACATCAATCATTCTCTCTCTCTCTCCACTCCAGTGGCGTAACCAGGGGCCAGCTGACCCACCCCCCCCCTTGTGGGGAATCTTTCCCCCCCTTTCCCCCAAGTGGAGGGAATTTCGGCACACAAGCCAATTTACAGTGAAAACACAAGGGCCTGTTACTATACTAACAAATTTTAATATGTGCTTGCCCCACTGAAAAATATGTGCCCCCTGAAAATAGTATGGTTAAGCCACTTGCACACCAAAAACTTTACCGACCCTGAGGGATTGTCTTTAAGTTGAATCAGACGAAATTCTTCCTCATCTAGGTTATTGGATTTGTCATTAGTTTTGAAAGAAGACATCCAAGCTGCGTAAGAATATACAAAACGCTCTTTAAGTAAATGGCAGACTTTTTTCTGCAGGCTACGCGTGGGATTAGAAGCTGAATCGATTTAAACCAGCTATGACTAAGGATTTGGAGAAAAAATAGGCAAATAAAGGTTGTACTGAAATTGTTTTTTAAAATTTATTTAAAAATGTATGTATAACTTGTATAAATAGCTTAAAGGTTGCATTTCGTGATTCCAACACCTCCGTTTTTTTCATTGTTCAATCTAGAGATCCTTGAGAAAAGCTTCTTATTCACAAAATGTGAGGATTCGATTTTGTGGTTTTGTGTTCTGAGCATTGCCTTGCTTTCCCTGGTTTCTCATAGGCTATGGCATGAAGTTCTGTAGTTAAGAAATACAAAAAATGTGAATTCTTATAGATATGACCAAATTGGTCTGTAGATTCGGTACACATGATTACAATACTAATGTTAAAGGTTCAGATGATATAAATATCTCAACTTTCTTTTCGGAAAGTCTGGTGGGGGATGAGGTTGTGGATAACATATGCCCCTTAATACAAACGTGTAAGCTGCTAGTGTGGTGGGTTCATACCCCCCCCCCAGTATAGTGCCCTTTCACCACTCTACTATAAGGATTAAGAGACATGGAGATTTCCAGAAAGAAGCCGCCCCCATTTTGTGAAACCCAGGTTTATGCATATTGTAATGATTACCAAGTCTTTATAGATCACACCTGAAGTGAAAATTAGCCGAATACGACGTCTTGTATGTAATAAGATGATGATTAGTACTGTATGTCGTGCACGACAGGAAAGTCAAGCATGGATTTCTATGGGGACGATGGCATAGCAGGCAGTTCAAAACGAGGTTTAGGTTTTCTTTTGTACTTGTTTGTTTAAATAATAAACCTTTGAAACGTTCTCGGTAGGTGGTCACGACCGATCTAGTGAGTGAAAATGAGAGAAATTTGTATCCTCAAAAAATCTCTTCTGTCACTTTAAGTGTTCCCCCAAATTCCACTACGGACATGGATCAGTCATTTTTGATTAAGTTTTGTATGAAAGTACCCCCTTTTTCGTTAAAGGAGGAGATTGCGTCACACTTGGATCTCATTATTTCAGTATTTACAAGTTTACAATGTTCAGGTCATTTCTAATGAATAGAACTTAAACATGGGGATTTGTAATACTGAGCTCACCATTTAATTATGATATAATGCCTTAAAATACAAATGTTCTAAATATGTAACTCTGCCTTTCATTGTCCTCAAATACCAAATGACTATATGTGACCCCCTCTGAATAAGACCTTTGACCCTCCTCATGTGTTACCCCACATAAGGACCCCTTGTTCAAGTCTAAGAATACCAAGTATGAACTCATTCCATCACGAACCACCATACAAATGACAGAAGTTGGAAAACGTGTCAACCAAAAGGTGTATATAATGCCAAAGTGTAACCAAAAAGGTGATCACAATGGTTGACACCACACAGACGGGGCAGACACAACAAACCATGCTGAAATAGATCTTCCAATTTCAATCAGATAACCTTAAAAAACAATGGTTCCCACAAAATGTTAATTCTAATATCTGGGATTCCTAGTTTTTCCACCCAAAATTTAGGCAAATTTCTGAGGTTTTCACTCATATGTATTACCAAAAATCTCCTTGAAGATTTAGATTCATCCACCTTTTCCAGGTTCCCAAACTTGAGTAATTTTCATGACCTCGCCTCAGCGGTAAAACTTGTTTATCATGCTTTTCAACCCCATTAAACATGAGATTTGGGTAATGCCTACAACCTGGTGATTTCCAGGTCATATCCAACAAAATCCATATCACAAAATCCTTTTGCTGTATGTTCTGCTTGGCTGACAGGAGAGAAGAAAACATACTTTGCTTTACAGTTTTCAAAAATGTTGTTGTGTAGCAGTCAATAGACAACATACAACATTTGACGCTCCCATGAAATGGATACTGGATTCAACCGACACTTTGAAATAATAAAATGAAAGTGGGTGACAGCTTTTCAAATTGGGGGAGAGTGTGGCCTAGTGGGTAGGTAGGGTGCTTGTATGTGGTTCAATGTACCAAAAAAATCCCGCGGTTCGAATCTCTGGTGGGGAAAAAACGGCTGAGATTTACCGTACGCAATTCTGGATTTAATTATATACAGACATGATTACAAAATCAGAATATACTTCTCTCCTCAAAGGTTCACTTGGAATTGGGCAAGGAATCATGAAAGGGGGGGGGGGACATGTACGCATCCTGTCCTTTGGAGGGGGACGTTAAGCAGTTGGTCCCGTGTGTACAGGAGAGTCACAACTGTACGTGTATATCGCAGCTAGTTTTGAAGAAGAGAGGGTGAATGAAAACCTCTGACCGTTCCCATATCTTCCCCATATTGAAAAGTTGGCCCGGGGGGCATAAGATTTCATGGGTTCACACACAACACACACAGCATGACCTTGTGTAGTAATGACCTTATTCATACATGCAGGCCCTTCACTGCACAGAGACCTGTGCTATTGACAAAATGAGGTAGTAGAAGGTGGGACATGGCTTCTCAATTAAATCCATGGGGGAGGCAAGGTCACAACAGTGAGAAAAAATCAAATTTAAAAAATGGTGTTGTTATTTCAAAGTCTTTATTCTTTCAACAATCTCAATAAACTAAATTTCATCTAAACATTGTTACTAAAGAGAAATAGCTTACACACACCAATACTATATTAAAAAGATACTGCTAAGTATTTTGTGAAGACAAAATATTCCTTGAGTTGTTTGTACAGCCAAACATTGCTGAGATGTAAAAAAATAGTTTATTGTTGCATAGGCTGCCAACATAAATGTATTTTGGATGGATAGGTCACAAATCACTTTTGTTTCATAAACTGAATGTTACAAAACCAAACAAATTGTTTAAAACATTGAGTGTGTATTGTGTACATGACACATGTGACTATCTACATGTACTAACTCACATAATAGCTAGGAAAAAAACAATATGAAATAACTTACATATGCACGATCACCACCATGTCATGGTAAATTAAAAAAAAAATACTGCCAAAAGTTTGTCTCATGACCCACACAATAAATGTAAGTGGGGTCACTTTGCATAAGGCTATATGACGCCATTTGGGGCTTTTGGGACATTAAATTGTCAGAAACAAAACATCTTAAAAAATGGCTGTGAAGCAGCCCAAAAAGAAATTAAATGTGTTTCGAATAACGCATTTTGTTAAAAAAAAAAAGCCAAAGTGAGCCAAACTTGGCCTAATAAATGGAGCCAGAATATTGCTTAGTGAAGATGGTAGAGGTGACAAATAAACAAAAAATATTTTAAAAAATGTAATAACTGCATTTTATTTGGCAAATTTTGTCTTTGTTCCTACAATATATTTTCGGGATGGCAACTTTACAAAGCACACATGTTTCATGCAAAATTGGAACTTCTTTTCATGTTTCATATAAATTATATAATGGCACACAAAAATACCCCAATAAACCTGAGTAACCCATTTCATGAAACCCACTGTCAATACAGCATAAATCATTGCCAGATTTGAGATTTTGAAAGCACACGAACATCCAATTTTATAACATATACATGAAAATACTGCACCGAGCACAAAAATGTAATCCTTGCAGACCAATTTTGTTTAAGAGGGTAAAACCTTGAATTAGGTTTGCATTTAATGTTAGGAACCAGAACACCACCACTTTAAAACATGAACAAAAAAATATCAGACAGTAAGAGCAATTTGTTTGAAGTTATAAAAAATGGGCTACCGACCATGTAAACATTCATGGTGCAGTTTTTTATCAAAATTTTGATAATGAAGTGCGTATACATGTACATTACTGGTTACATGTAGTCACTGCATTTTATTTAAGCTTATTTTTACATCACACATTATAAAAAAATGCTGAAAAAATGGAAGTAAAATTGCCGTCCGTGTAGTTTTCCTACATCCTTAAATAATCGGTGAACAATCTAAAATTGTCTGACTGGCCAACTCAGATTTGGCATTTTTTTAATAGATTGGATGAAATTTGAATTACAAAATGTGACTGAAGTGAAAAAAAAAATCAGATTACAGACTTGAAAGATTTTCCTGTAGAAAAGGTTTTCATTATCTGTACTGTACATAGGCCTAAAACTTTCAAAATAGTTTTTAAAGTAGGTTGGTAATAGATTGACAAATTGGCTCTGTGTACCAAAAAATTACATGACCTTACTAGCACACCATATACTCAAGATCCAGATGAACGCATTGGGCATGTACGTTTGTTGTGACCATCTTTTTTCTTACAATACTCCTGTGACCTTTCCATCTTGGAGCGCTGGGGGCATTTTTCCTTCTAGCAGACTAAGGCGGGTTGCTTATGCATAATTTGTCGCAAAGATGATTGCCCAAAATTGTAGATCTGAAGTACCACTTAGTCACAAGATCATTCAACTTCTCCAAACCCTGTTGGGAAAAGTAGGTTGGCTTCCCATGACTTTCTCATTATTTCTGGGACATGGTATGCTAGTACATGCATGTATGGTGTAACCTTTAGAGAGCCAGATACACACAACTGTAAAGATGTACCCAAGCCTTTGCTGAAGACTCAAAGCATCAATTTCGTTCATCTGTTAATTCCACTATTAAGCTGGCCTACCAACTCTTGAAAGCTGGACCACAAAGACTTAATCTGTTCAAGTTTTGGATGGTCTGGGATTAAGATGTCCAAATTTATATTGCCAAAATTCTAACGATGTTCGACCATTGAAAGATCTTGCTTGGATTTTAGAATCTTTGACCTCATACTTCCATCAGAAATGCCCAGATCTTTTATGAACGTTTCAAAACGCAACAGATTTGTACAGTTTTGGAGGCTAAAATTTGAAGTGAGTCTAACTACGTTGTCCACGTCTGGAGATAATAGGTAAGTTGGTAGACCAGTTGATCCATTATACGAAGAAATAAATGAAGAGTATCTGGAACAACTCTGTGAATTGGGATCGAATGAAATATAGGGGAACTATTGCAATTGTACCTGTTCTTGTTTGATTTGCTTTACGTGAACATTGAGTTATCTCCTCAACTGTTCTAGCTCCTTTGCTTGTATCTGTCATCGACCAATCTTTTGTTATATCACATCTGTCTAATTTGGGACACTTGCACCAGAGACAGGAGTATATTGATGCAAACCACCAATTCCAGCACTTGATTGAGCCATTTTAGATCACCTCCTATGTACTTCTCAAGCTCGATCACATTCCATTAATTTCAACTGAGTTAAGTGTATTGAATTCCTCAATCAAAACATTCAGTGCTTTTGATATACATTCTCCTGTCTATGGGCATTGAACAAATTGCCAACAAATAATTTCCACGCTCAGATGCACACGTGGTCTCACCAATTATAGTATAACTGACATGGATCATGTGTTTTTTTGTGCCTGCTTCTTGTCCCATCACCGGAAAGTTTGATTTTTACCTTACCATCTTTTATGAGATCAGCTTTAGATGGATGACTAAGATTTGAATAAAGATGAGATTTAAGTGACTTGTACACCCCTTCAAATTCCCCATCAATACTTAAAACCTCACATGCATCATTGAGTGCGTGCCTTCTGTTGATTACAGCACAAGCCCTTGTTACGTGTTTGTCCTTTGTGCCTTGTCATGGTAAGCCCTGATCAGTCTTGTAATGATCCATAATAAAAATCATTTCATCTAATCCATCATCTGTTATCTTTGTTTCATTTACCCTTAATATTGCCATTGTCATCCAGAATAACAGTCACTATCTCACCCTCTTCATCTTTAAAATCAAATCTACATGGTTTCATCTCTGGCCCACTCAAAGTTTTTAATGTTCTTTGACCGCTTTCAATCTTTTGATTTTTATGACGACGTTTTTTGACTTTGACTGTACTTTTCCTTTCCTTTTGCTCTCCCCCTTTCCCCCCGTACACGCTTTTTAGGAATAACCAATCGATCAACAGTCCTTTTTTTAAGTTCTTTGTTTTCTTCTTTGCATTTGCTCAATTCTGTTCAAAATGTTCCAATTCACTTTCCAGTTTACATCGCTTAACTTTTTCATTCCTAACTTCTTCTTCTAATTTGCGCTTAGTAGGCGACCCAGTCTTGTGATAAAGTTTCAATCTATACACACTTTTTCCCACATTTTGCGCATCTTACTGTGGTGATATCCACTACTCTTCCTTGTCCATGCATTCCATATGCGTCTCAATTTTGAATCAAGTGCTTTAAATGAACCAGTAATGTCAAAATGCTCAAAAGTCAGGTGATGACGATCTAAAATTCGTCGAAAGACTGTGCGCAAGTTGTCCTCCGAGAAATCACCATTAACATTTTTAATCAAGTGAAAAGAAAAATATCGGACACATCTAATTCAACAACATGTGGATATGCAGGATCTGGAAATGGTGCAGCACGAGTAGGGATTGAAATTGTGACACATGCCAAAGCAAGTATGAGAGCTACATAGATTTCCATTTTGAAAAGTTATGTAGGCCTACATGTGCTGTACCCACGATTCAAGGCATTAAAAAATTGAAGTCTCCAGAAGCTCTTTTACAATTTGCCAAAAATGTGATAATTTATTGCTATCGGGTACAATTGTCACTTATTTATAGTTCTAAACAGATTTTTCTCAAAAGTACACCAAATAAGTGTAGACAAAGGATGGAAAAGATTAAAACAAGACTATTGAATCCTTGTTTTAACCCAACGACCACACTACCTGTTCATTGTACATGCACACTCTACCTGTAGTCTATAGCTTATCAATAGCAATTTTACATAACATTTTTCCCTCCTGTACAAGTCCTACTTTGAAAAGGTAGTACAAATTTTAATGGAATCCTGTTGTGCTTTTTGGCAATTAAGCTTGTCAAGAAATAAGTTTCCCTACAGGTAACCCTGGATATGTAACATTCATGAAGTACAAGGTCTTCAACTAAATTGTAATCCAAGCTTTGCCATTCATTCAGAGATTGCTCTAGTTCATATCATATCGGTTTCCACATCCTCGGACAAACTGGAGATGGAACTGATATCCTCTATGGATTAGCTTCAGTTTCCCCTTCGCGAGTATAGTCTTCCAAGGCTTTCCTTTCTCTGAGCCAGAAAGAGAGCGTGCCAGCCTTCACAAAAGCAAAATCTCCCCTGGAGTTAATAATGCGCAAAAACCAGTCTTTTCCAAGAAAAGTTGACCAATCCTCCAAAGTATTTAGAGTCTGTTTTGAAAACACCAATACAATCGCCCTTAAGAATAGGGTAGTGTACACAGTCTCTTTGTATAGGAACATCAACTTTTGCTATACTGTCCACTTTGCGGCTGTCCATGTAGAGATTCCTTTATGGATATACTTAAGTTTTGCACAAACAATCCTTTGTCCTCTCATATATCCAATATGACATTCTGGGAATAATCGATCACATCAGCACATCCCTCCACTCATCGTATATAGGGTCCATCCCATTCCTCTTCGGTGTAGTGGACTTTAACCAAAAGTCTGTCGTCAACTACTTTAGATCCACAACTTCAAGCGTCTAATAGATTGTTGTTGACCATGCTTTCTCGTCCTGATGGCACCGTGATTTTCAAAAGCTGAACTTGCGGACCACTATGGAGCAGCTTATCAACCGCCTTCACGGGATCTTCTACTCTTGTCTTACTTCGTCTAAGTTCGCCATCACACCTGGACAAAAACAACAGGGAGACATAGAATGTAATTTTTACTCAAATATATATTTCAATTTCTAGTGATAAAACCAAGTAAAAACAAAACAAACACAGGTATCATGCTAATAATATTATTATGCCATTAAATGTGTGTTTCTTGTATTTTTTCTTCACATATTAAATGTTTCACATGTACATTCATTGGTATTTCTAAATAATTTTCAAGTTTTGTCTCAAATCGTTACGTGTACATTTGATTTTCACAGCATGCGTTAGTGTTTTATTTCATTTAGAATTTTGTTGAAAAAAATAAAAAACTTAAAAAAAGCAAAAATTCAAATTTTGGGTCAAAATAATACTGCCATGTGTTTTTACTACAAACACATACAAATTTTTGCTTGTACTTTTTGTCATATTTTTGCCTATCTATATACTATTATCACATCTGTAAATTTGCAAGTAATTCCAATAAATATTATTAAAACTTTTTTTCCTTCCCGCTTTTTTTGCATGTCGGGTGGGATCAGTTTTTTATAAACTTAGGCACACATAGGGCATATGTATCACATACTCTTGTTGTCATACAAGATATAGATTTGTCATTTAGGGCTACACATAGACATTTATTTAATTTTATATCATGCATGCAAAACTAACACTGAAATGACAGAAGACATAACTACAACATATAACTTCAATCTCTAAAATTAACTGATTTAAAATGGCAAAGTATTCTAATATATTCCGCATGCCCACTACATAGTTTTTCATTTGACACGTATTAGACGTGTTAGTCCCAACACTTTGACATTAAAACCGATTTTCAATACCCAAAACGTGAGCGTGATATGCCATACATATACAGAAGCGTATTACTGCCGAACTGTCACATTGAATGAAATTCTCCCACACGATGACTCGAGCTCGTATCAGATCGTGGGTTTTTTGCCAATTTGATTTCCACATTTTGACGAATCACAACACGGTAAAATAACAAACCACATAATACAAAAATATATGAACAAACAGAAATATCAAATAAAAACTCACCTTCTGTTGGTAAATTCCATGATGCCTCAACTTAAACACAAGTACGAGCGGGAGTACAAGCCGTGAAGCGTAGTACCAGTAGTACTATCTGTGCGTTATCGCCGGGTGTACTGCAGGGCACGGCCTGCCTAGGCGATCGCCCCTCTGTGGTGAAGTGCTGAGGTCCGTGGCGGGGAAGTGAGAGCAATTGGTACACAAAATCAGCAAATTTAAGCTAAAGAAGAATGCCGGGTAGTCGTTTTAATGGAAACTATTTGTTGAAATACACAATATGCCGGTAAAATCCGTAAATGTGGTAAAGTATTTTAGAATTTAAAGACCATTTCAGTACGAACACGAGAGTGACATGTAGCATCACCCGCGAATTGCAAGTTAGCAACGCTGTAGCAACGGCTTCGAATGACCCGTGCTAACATTCCGTGGAGACACAGCAAATCGGAGCTTTGGCCTCATTGGCCAAAATTTCAAAGAAAAACCGCGGGCTCTTCCTTTCAACAATGAAAACAAGTTTTTCTATCATAGGAAAGGGAATCTTCTCCTCTTTAAAAGCCTGCCCGAGGAACTGTAAAAAGGCGAGACAGGTTAATTGGCTCTTGTGTGAAGCGCGACTATCCCTCCGTTAAAGCGTGTAAATTAGTCTCATTTCCCATTGAAACTGCGATATTTCGGCCAAAAGAGCCTTTTATAAAATTGAACAAACGCGGGTCTTTCCCACTTATAGAATTATTTTGAAGTAAATTTTATATTCACAAAGATAGTTTGCTTCACAATCCCGGGCGAGGAGGATAGGAAATATACACTGCGACGCAAACAGACGGGAAAAGTAACAGCGGATGGATCGAGGAAGATGATTTCTCGTGTTATGTGTAACTAAACATGTCACGGAGCCAGCCGATGCGCCGCCAAGTTTCGATATGGAAAAAGTGACGGCGGTTAGATTGAATTACTGTATTTCGCGACATAAGACACCAAAAATGTCATAGGGCCAAGACATACAACTCACTAAATCTAGCAAATTGACATCAACATATGTCATACAGGCCAAGGCTCACTCAATCTAGCAATCTTTCACATTCCACATTCTATCTAGTCAGATAATACTCAAAATCTTTAATTTTAATACCCATAATCATGGAATTGAAACTTATTTTCAAGAAATAAAATAATAGGATTTTGAAGCTTTTAGCTCCATGACAAACACTGAACTTAATAATGTATCTATCCACTTCATCTTTGGCTTTTTTTTAATTTCAATATCAACACATCCCCTCCAAATGAACACATACCCTCAATGATAGCATGAAGGGAAACAAGAAAAAGATCCGGGCATAATTATAGTGTGATTACAACACCCCAGGGAGAAATAATAAACTACACAAGATCATTTTTTTGGATTTTGGTCAACTATTCTCCTCATTCCAAAAAAGCTGGGTTGCAGGAGTCCCACTCAGAGCAGGGGGTAGGATATGCAACTTAACAGCAACAGTGAATTCAATCGTATCAACAACCATCCGGGGTACCTTTGTGCTAGTTTTTTCAAGGACTTATTAACGTTAAGGAGGGTGTTTTATTTAACACATATTGGACGGTTACAGACAAGATTGTTGACTAAAGGTTATCTGGTCACACATACAAATATAAATGACTGTTATTGGAAATTAAACAACTGTTTTGCAGCAGGGTTTTAATCATCCACTGACCCCACAGATTTTATGGTCAATAATTTATTCCAAAATTAGCATGATATTACTAAGATGTTATTGAACAAGTTTTAAAGAGGTATTTTTGTAATGTTACTGGGGAACCGAGGCAGCCAAAGAAAAGCATGTAAGATTCCCATTAATTTATCGTTTGGGAAATCCGCAAATGCCCAAATGGAGCCTGTCGTGTCCTGCTCTCACATGACTGCCAGCGATAGTCATTTTCCGTAAAATGCTGCTCAATAGAAACTTCATACTATCGGCTATTAAAATTTCTTCTCAATAGAAACACGCTCTATGTTACACAAATTTTTAAATGCTACACTCTGTGCACCTCGAAGTACAAAGTAATTAATAAACTCCCACACAAGTCTCACAAGGAATGCCTGGTATATTTCAATTTATATGACCAGTATTTTGTGTATCTGTGCAAGAGATTTGTTTTGTTCGTACATCATGCGCGGTGTCTTAAATCGCGCACAATTTACACTGTGCCTTAGAGTGTATAAGCACGTTTTGTAGTTAGGTGTGATAATGCTGTGCAGCGCATTGATTAATTTACTTTGCACTTCAAATAAAGTTCAAGCAGTATACATACCTTTCTCTAGGAGGTGATGCCACCCATTGCACAGTTTCTGTAGTTGTATTAATGTCTATTGTCAATGAAGCCGTGGAACTTCTCCTGTGGAAAGAACACCAATATAGAACTGACTTACTATATGGTTTACACAAAGAAGATTTCGGGGGTACAGTGGTGTAACCAGAAATTTATGTTGGGGGGAAGGCGGTTGGGTTGTCACCAGGCCAGGCGGAACCGGGCGGACCCCCAGTCTACAGCACGCACAAACACATGACTTCCAAATTCGGAACCTAATATTGTGGTTTGTCCTCTGAGCAGATATATCTTCTTTGTACTCATATTGGGTATGTCAAATGGCTATAGTAACTAGTAACTTGAAAGTGACCCTTTTCTTTTTAGCAAAAGAAAACCAAAATAGTTGCATTAGTAACCAATTGCCATCGGAGATGTAGCAACCACCCGGCGATCTCTGTGACATCTTGATCTAAATATTTTTTATTCATCAAAGTACCATGACCAGAAAAAATTTTCAGAGATTTCACATATGCGGTATCCATAAAAAAATTGAAAGCATGATTTTTGCACGATGTAGCTTTCCCATAAAAATCCCCATTTGAACAGGTTAAGAAGCTGATATTATTTCTTGGTACAAATGTGCATTTTGGAAATTTTGTGTTTGAGCAGCAATATATGAAATGCACCTACCGTGTGAGTCAAAAAAAACCCTATTCAGAATAAAAAAATTTAAAATAGTTAAGAATTGTCTTTGCTCAAAGGTTTGCTAGGTTATAAACAGAAGGATAAACAAAAGGCTTTCATCAAACGTTTATTTTGTGTCATTTGGCTTTAGAGGAAGAAGTTACGCCTATTTGCCTTAAGACTTAGACATCCTGTTTTGGCCGATTTTGAGCCAAATGAAGATGTATCGCTTACATAGTTTATAGAGTACATAGTCGTCAGAGTGATTGGAGTATAAACTTAAACACCAAATTATTGCTAAACATAGAAGGTGGGAGAGTAATTCCAGGCTTATAAAAATAATATCCAGAGATTACAACAGAAAAATGCTAGTAAAATGTTCAATTTCCCAAATAAGAAATTCAAGATAGCTGGTGTAAGACCACATTTTACTTTGGTTAGTAAGATTTGCATGTTTTAACCTACAACGCATTAAACTTGGAGCAAAAGAAACCATAGAAAGTTTTGTATTCCGTCTTAAAAAAAACAGCAGTGCGATTTGAATTTTAAGTTTTTTATTCCGATATTATCGAAAATTTCAGCTTTAGTTCATCTTGCAAGTTTATGGGACGCTGATAATGTATTTGTGCAAAATAATTACCTTAGAGATTAAACAAAAAATCTCTGAGCATTTGTGATTATGTGTCATGAACTGAGACATGAAATGGAGGTGATTTTTCAATACTAGACTCTTTATGATGTAACAATGGTAATTTAAGTTTTTGAAGATTTTTACTTATAAGTTATGTTACACAATAGACCATTTATTCAAACTTGAATATGGTTCTTTTCTAGAAGAAATCGTCCATCTAGAAAATTGCAATTGTCTGACTGCCTTTGCTATAATGTGTTATGGTATACGTCGGTGTCAGTCTTTCGGCATATGGCCAAAATCGCCAAACAGAATTTGTATGTCTCTCCGCAAAATTGCCAGTTTCTGAACCCAAATCCGAAAGACACCAACTAAACATCTTCTGATAGCCTGTTTATCTCAGTAAACAACCAAGCAACATTGAAGCAAAATAACGTTTAACATTGGCAGAAAAATCTTTCTAAATTAGGGTTTTTATTGACTCACACGTATATTGTTTTTATATTGACAAAAGCAACTCAAAACAAAACAAGGTGAAAAATCTATTGAGTGTCTCCATTCATATGAAATCCTTGAGATCCTTGTTGCATTTTTAAATACTGTCTGTTAGAAATGATATGACCCATACTAATTCAGTAGTATTTATGCTTTGATGTTAAACGTCCATCCTTCGCATTTTCAAATATCAGGAATTCCATTAATTCCTCTTTGCGATGGTTGGCAATTTTCCCAGGTACGCTTGAACTGGTCAGGTATTGGAACAAGCGGTTATTGAACCACAATTGTCGCCTGCTTTCGTGATCCACCTTTCCTTCACTATTTTATAACTTGACCTCAGGAACGACCCTTTGACCGTGGTAGCGACCCTTGACCTCGGTATCATATGGAAGTTCCCGGGGCATCTATATTCCCAGTTGTGTAGCTATTGGACTTTGCTATAGAACTTATTATCATTCAAATTTATAACTTGACCTTATATGACCTTTGACATTGGGTATGTGACCCTGACCTCTTAACTAAATGGAGGTTCCGCAAGGGGCATCTATCCCTATTTCGTGCAATTTGACTTTTATTTAGTTCTCGAATGAGAAACTTTTTTTTTTCCAAAACTTTAACCTTGGAAACACCGAACAACAAGGCACACGGGCCGATGGAATTCAGACGCGTAGGTGTCGCCGTCGCCTCCACAATCTTTCAGGCAACAAAATAAATTAGGGTAAGTTTACAAGTTATTCATTCAACTTTTATTTTTTTTTTTTTTTTTTTTTTTTTAAAAAAAACGTTTTTGTTTTTTTTTTTTTTTTTTTTCCCTTTTTCCAGTCAAGGTTTTTTGTTTAGAGAATCAATCGAGGTTTATAATCATAAGACGTAACTCAAACTAAAAAGAAATATAAAGATTTCTTTAAAGGTCATGGCCCGATCGCTAATAGCCTCGTCCCCAGAAAGCCCCAGATTTTCCGGAAGTGGTCAACATTTGCGTATAAGAGAAAGTACATTTTTCTCATTTACCCCCTGTAAATCTTAGAGCCAAAGGATGTTTGGTTTGGGAAGTTATTAGCGAAAATGTGCCCCATTTTGGTCGACCAATAGTAATTTTACACAGTACTCTATGGTGCTTACAAATCCCCGTTTTTAGCTCTCGCAATCAAACGGATTGAAATAAATCTGGCGCGAACTTTACAGTGGGTTTTTTGGAGTGAGACCACGCTATCAATCAAGAATGAAAACTCCATATCCTTAAAATCGGTCATCCCCCTTTAATTCTGCTGTTCCATAATTCAAAATTGTTCTTTGTTTACTAAAGTTTATATAATGTTTGCTTACGTACCATATATGAGCTTAAGATATGTTTAACATGTTGAGGTATAATGATAGATTTGCTAGTGAAAATATTAAACATCACATTTCTCAACAGCAGTATTATACAGCAGAATTAAGAAATTCTTTAATATTGCTTTAAGTGCGAGTTCGTCCTTCTGATTCCTCACCCTCTACATCTAATCTAATCAAAACTGTTTGTGTAGTGCTTCCCATTCATGTTGTTGCCATTTTGATCTCTCCCTCCCCGAAAATGGCAAACCAAACCGTGCAAGAGCGAATTCAGATTGCAATTTTATCAGAATATTGCAGCTCAATCATTTTTCACTTAGATTAACTGCATTTTCCCATCACAATTCTCATCTGTAAAGTCTGCAAAATTTAGCACCACACACCGTTTGCAGCCATCTTGGATGTGTTCATAATTCAGTATGCTGTGTTGGCTATAATGGCACTTTCGAAATGAAATTTCTAGGAAGTAACTCTCATAACAATCTCATTGTGTGCCTTTAAAGATCATAATATCCTTCTAGGATATTAGCAAAGGCCATCTTATTTACTGGATTCATCCATCATGCAGTTACAGTCCATGGCAAATGCCTCGCGACCTTTCTGTGAACTAACTCGGGTTACAGCCATGATCATCCGTTAAGGAAATAATCGGCCAAAGTTTTGGCAATTAACCGCGTCAGTACACAGCCAAATGACTGAGCCCAAAACTAATTCACATGACAATTACCACCCTGATTAAACTCCATTCAACCATGCCCACCAACCGTCTACGTGCCATAAACTGGGTTAATTTTAAATTTGTGTTCAAGACATTCAATTGAGTGGACGACAACTTTCCCAGGGTCATGCTAAGAATCTTTACCTCTCAATGAAGAGAATTTAATAATTTGTTGACCGTTGGTACCAAACATAACGTGCTTCAACACAAACCTGGGCGTGGCGATGTAATCAATATGGCAAGGTACGGAGTGATATTTATGGTGAATCTATCATTGAGTTTGCATGGCAGAATTGGCCGAGGGTGCATTGGCTTTCCATATAAATGTGTCTCGACAACTTTCTTCAATGTGTTTTGGTATCATTTTACAATGTAATTTAGAGGAATAAATTATCTACTAAAAGACGTTGGTACAAAAAATATCGGCTATATAGTTTTAACACAGCGATGCAAAATTTGAGACTGGCTATTCCAATTACATGGGAGATTTCTCGGGGTCACGCATCAATTGTGACCGCCGTGTGTGTGGGGAATACAAAAGTGGACCATAACTGCACTATGCTAATATAAACATGCATGAAGAGTCCTGGATTACGTATGTGTACAGACACAACACTTGTACATACCGTTCTAGAAGACCTTTTGTTTTGATTTTGATTGGTTCGCTTCTGTGTATTGACTCATACGATGCGTATCCCATCTGAGGCTGTATATGCTGGCCCTGTTGGGTCTCTGGTCTGATCGGTGGGTACACACACATCCTCTCCTCCTCCTTCTGCAGTTTCTTGGCCCGCCATATCTTACAACTACAGTAGCACACCTACACAAAGAACAAACGTCAGTGGGAGAAACACGTCATTTCAACGACTGGGGCAAGAGGAGCAAAAATATCTCGCCGATGAGGTAAGAAGTACGCCTACACTTTGATGCAGTATTCATAAGAAAGATGTGAAATGATATGGGGTACTTAGCAACTCTGTCGTACTTTTTTTAAGTATTGTTTATCGTTGTTGTTTTTGTTTTGACGTTAACCATCACTGAGAAAAAACAGAATTATTGATTTATATGGCGCTAGAGATACGCCTACATTGTTATGCAATATTGCAACTAATGTCAATAATTGAAAACCTTAATTGACTGACCCTGGCTTTTATTGTCTATTGTTGGTTAACAAGAACATTTAAATTTATTTTTGCACTGTAACACAATCCCTATTGAAATTTATGTATGTAGGCTATAGCCATAACCAGGAGAATTTATCACAAATTATATGTCCTCTGTTTAAAGAGATATTAGCACATTTGAAAAATAGTGCACCCTCAAGATTTTTCAAATTTGATATTTTGGCATGGTTGTAAAGCTTTTATATACATTAGCCATCACCTATAATGATTAAGTCCAGATCAGCGCCCTTATGGGTAAACAGAACAATTTTATAATAAAATCACTCCAGAATGATTTTATTCAGCAGACGAAGGAAATGGTGCTAAGACAAGAAAACACATGCCTAAGTATTCCCATGGTGTCCACCCTGTTTGACTGGTCTATGACCTCTGAGTTTTTAATATCTAGTCCTAGTCTGTGATATTCATGTAATAGACTCATTTGTGATGCGATCAAGCAAATGAGTCTGAAGTCAAGTCGGTCAGATTCAATTTTTACTTTTTCATGTAACTGTGTGCACCATTTAAAAAGCTACATTTTGCTGAAATCCCCATTGAAATTGACCAATTACTTCCAAAGATATGATCAGTTGAAGGGTGGCCAAAACAATAGGAAACAAAAGACATTTTCTCCTTTGTTTGGCTATATCTCAAAATCAATATTTGCGACTTCCAACTCATTTTGCTTGATCACATCACATTTGTTTATTAAAGTTACGGCAAACTTCCAAAGTCAGTCTAAATTACCTGGATATCTTTAACCTCTAAATTCCCCTATTAATATAGCATCTATTTTGGGGTATGTTATTTTTATTTGTAAAATATGTCTAGGCTTTCAATGGCCTAGACTATCATTTGTGAGCGAATTGAAGAAATTTCATATTTTGTGAAAATGTGCCAGTGCTTCTTTAAAAGACATGCAACAGCGAGATCAATACTCAGTCTTTTATGGACAAACATTTAAAAAAAACATGCAGAAATCACACAACTGCAACTGCTTTAACACCAGAATTTGTGATTGGACAAAAAACTTGGCAAATTTCTGATTTCATCTCGTTTCATCAACATAAAGGATATCTTTATTCACACGACAAAACAATCCAAGGATTGGAGATTCCCAATCCTTAAGCATCTTGAGTGCGTACTTACCACAGCAAATACTATGACCAATATTGCACTTCCCACACCGATGAGATAGGGGGCATAGCTCTGTTCCCAGAAATGTGTGGGCCCTGTAACAACTTCATTGCCAAATGGCTGTTGCTATGGAAACAAGAAAACAGGGGAAAAGAGAATCATTATCTAGGGAAGATGATTATTGTAGTAAAGACATCACATAAGGTAAATGCCCTGCAATCTCAAAAGTTATATTTTTCCCATGTTTTCCCCCTTTTTAATTAAATTTTCTTTTAACTCTATACCTGGGAACCTGGGCTAAAGTAGCCCAGATTTGCTTTAGTGGTTTCATTGTTTAGTGCAAGTGCAGTGAAGCTGAACCATTGCTAAAGCTTGTGAGATATAGGCAATTCTGACCGGAACCTGCCCTTGATTTCTAGACATAATGTCTCACCTCTAGGCTGTTTTCCTTATAAAATTGGATCGATTGAGCCCAAATTTATTGGTCGAGCTATGAGTTGCAAAAATATTGGGCGAGACGCAGTCGAGTCCAATATTTTAAAACTCATAGCGAGACCAATAAATTTGGGGCGTAAATCATCCAATTTTATGATTATCATGTTTCGGATCCGATATTTTCAACACTTGGACTCCTCAAAACATGATAATCAATGAAACTGTAACCCGATATCGGCTGGTCTGCCCACAAAAGTGCTGGCTGGGTGTAACAATCTTTACTGCTAATTTGCTAAAATCCTTGATGTGCAAGGCCCAGGAAATTGCCTAGCACAGGTATCCAGGTAAAGGATTAAAATTCTTGTAAGGGTTATTTGTAACTTGATCAAGCTGAAATGGGACCAAATTTTTTGTTCAAATTAGATTTTGCATGACAACAGCAAACATTTTAGTCCAATCTCATCAAAATTTGTCCAAAAATATGAATCTATATTTAAATTTTAATTGGTGACTTCTTCCCAAACCTGAAGTGCTATGCATTTTTCTTTTTAGTAATAAAACTTGTGTGCACTGTGCTGAAATGTATTTTGGTTTTTTTTAAAGACTTAGTCCACTTTTCACTCTGACAACTCAATGCGTAAAAATATGTCCCCGTAGAATGTTGCAATCACTTCGTATCATGTTTTTTTTTTTTTTTTTTTTTTGGTTTCATTGTTTAGTGCAAGTGCAGTGAAGCTGAACCATTGCTAAAGCTTGTGAGATATAGGCAATTCTGACCGGAACCTGCCCTTGATTTCTAGACATAATGTCTCACCTCTAGGCTGTTTTTCTTATAAAATTGGATCGATTGAGCCCAAATTTATTGGTCGAGCTATGAGTTGCAAAAATATTGGGCGAGACGCAGTCGAGTCCAATATTTTAAAACTCATAGCGAGACCAATAAATTTGGGGCGTAAATCATCCAATTTTATGATTATCATGTTTCGGATCCGATATTTTCAACATTTGGACTCCTCAAAACATGATAATCAATGAAACTGTAACCCGATATCGGCTGGTCTGCCCACAAAAGTGTGCTGGCTGGGTGTGACAATCTTTACTGCTAATTTGCTAAAATCCTTGATGTGCAAGGCCAAGGAAATTACCTAGCACAGGTATCCAGGTAAAGGATTAAAATTCTTGTAAGGGTTATTTGTAACTTGATCAAGCTGAAATGGGACAATATATTTTTCAAATTAGATTTTGCATGACAACAGCAAACATTTTAGTCCAATCTCATCAAAATTTGACCAAAAATATGAATCTATATTTAAATTTTAATTGGTGACTTCTTCCCAAACCTGAAGTGCTATGCATTTTTCTTTTTAGTAATAAAACTTGTGTGCACTGTGCTGAAATGTATTTTGGTTTTTTTTAAAGACTTGGTCCACTTTTCCCTCTGACAACTCAATGCGTAAAAATATGTCCCCGTAGAATGTTGCAATCACTTCGTATCATGTTTTTTTTTTTTTTTTTTTTTTGGTTTCATTGTTTTAGTGCAAGTGCAGTGAAGCTGAACCATTGCTAAAGCTTGTGAGATATAGGCAATTCTGACCGGAACCTGCCCTTGATTTCTAGACATAATGTCTCACCTCTAGGCTGTTTTTCTTATAAAATTGGATCGATTGAGCCCAAATTTATTGGTCGAGCTATGAGTTGCAAAAATATTGGGCGAGACGCAGTCGAGTCCAATATTTTAAAACTCATAGCGAGACCAATAAATTTGGGGCGTAAATCATCCAATTTTATGATTATCATGTTTCGGATCCGATATTTTCAACATTTGGACTCCTCAAAACATGATAATCAATGAAACTGTAACCCGATATCGGCTGGTCTGCCCACAAAAGTGTGCTGGCTGGGTGTGACAATCTTTACTGCTAATTTGCTAAAATCCTTGATGTGCAAGGCCAAGGAAATTACCTAGCACAGGTATCCAGGTAAAGGATTAAAATTCTTGTAAGGGTTATTTGTAACTTGATCAAGCTGAAATGGGACAATATATTTTTCAAATTAGATTTTTGCATGACAACAGCAAACATTTTAGTCCAATCTCATCAAAATTTGACCAAAAATATGAATCTATATTTAAATTTTAATTGGTGACTTCTTCCCAAACCTGAAGTGCTATGCATTTTTCTTTTTAGTAATAAAACTTGTGTGCACTGTGCTGAAATGTATTTTGGTTTTTTTTAAAGACTTGGTCCACTTTTCCCTCTGACAAGTGGAAAAACAAGGCAAACTCGTATTAACTCAATGCGTAAAATATGTCCCCGCAGAATGTTGCAATCACTTCGTATCATGTCGAAACAAGTGGTTCTGGAAATATGCTGTAGCCAGAGACGGTCACTAGGAAGTCGTGAGATTGTGATCACTAAGAAGTGAAAACGATACAGACCACCCCATAGTTCTCGCCAACACTCCCTTAAAGGGGCATTTTGTGATTTATTTTTATTCATTGATCACTAGATATCCTTGAGAAAAGCTTATTCTCAAAATTTGAGCTGATCCCGATCTTGCGGTTTTGTGTTATGAGCAATTGCTTGTTTCCCACGGTCCCATAGGCTACTGGTGCTGTAATTTCTGTCCGTTTACGGACAGAAAATACAAAATTGCAAATTTTTTACAGATGCGACCGAATTTGCACGTAAGATTGGGCACACATGGATTACTAAGACTAATGGTTCAGATGATATAAAAATCTCAACATTTTTTTAGGTAAGTCGGGGGGACGAGGATGTGGATCACGTAGGCCCGTACGCAGGATTTATTTTGGGTGGTGCGGGACTTCGAAAAAGTGGACCTTTTCTGGTAAAATTGGACCTAGCCCCCCTAAAAGTGTCCTTTTATGGACTTTTTGAACATATCATCACCAAAAAGTGGACATTCTTGTCAAAATTTGTTTAAATTTTGGACCTTTTTATACCAAAATTTCCCCCCAAAAACCTTTAAAAATTTCCCCCTTTTTTTGAATTCGGGGTCGGGGGGTGCGACTGCACCGCCCCCCCCCCCCCTGTGGGTAACGGGCTGGGATACAATGGCCCTTTAAAAAAAAACCCATGAAACCACACATAATCCACCGCTACTTAAAACCATGTCGATGTCTCCTGCCACCAGAAACATTAACCAAAACTTGAAAGGTTGGCTGCAATGTTTTCAAGCAATACTGACAAGCCTGATTTTAATTCAAACACAGTAACTTAAAATTGGCCACATTTCTTTCCATTAATGAAAGTTGAATCTTGCAAAATGACCTTAGCTTATATGAGCATAGATATGTCCATTGCGCTATTTCATATCGGGGGGAAGTTCCATGGTCAATTAAAGACACTACATAAGATTTATCCAAAGATCAAAATATTTGAAATTGTGCTTTAAATTAAGGATAAGTCCTGTAGAATTCTCGTAGTTACTTTTTCAACTGAAAGATTAACAGAAAGGAGAAAATGGTAGTGTTCCAAATATATGAATCTCCATTCAATTATGTGTTATATTTCACGTAAACGGACACTAATGACGGCAAATATTCGAGTTTGTCCCCTTATTAGGTTAGGTTGCTTTGTCCTATCACTTGTAGGGTTATGTTATGAAACCTATACACGTTAAATGTGATTAAAATTTAACGCACAAGAATTAAAAATTTCAATCAACCTAGGATTAACAGGTGAACCACACATTTGTTGGTTAAAACCGTAATCAACAGCTGTTGATTAAAAATTAATATGTGGTTGGTTACAACTTTTAATCAACTGTTGGATAGTTCTATTTTCTCAATGTTGGTTAAATGATGTTGGTTAAACTAAAACCAGGTTGGTGGTTAAAATTTTAATCATTTGTTGGTTATTATTATTATTACTTAATACGGG
>JAMKCH010019708.1:0-22863 GCA_023653785.1 Ophioderma brevispina
AATGATTTGGGATGTACACGAATAAAACATGATATGATATTGATGGTGGGATCCCATTTAGTAGATACATAAGTGATCGAGTATGAATGAGATGAAGCATATACTTTTATCATTACTAGCCTCCTGTCGATCGTATTATATATTAATTAATATTATTATTAATATGTTATATTTTATTATAATTTTATTATTATTATTATCTGAAATAAAAACACACCATACACATCCAAAATTCTTTTCAATCGTTCGGTTACATTGAAACGTTATGGTGAACGTCGCGGTTTCGTCCTCGTCAAGTTGGTGTTAGTTGTTCATTGAACTTTCTGGCGAACGTTCCGTAGTTTCGTCTTTTAAGAGATTCATATTTTTGGTGATTGTTAAAGGTAGTAAATCCGTTCCATAACGAACATTTGGATAACCAATTTGGTAATACGAAGTGCAAGTCCCTTTTAAAAACGTGTTTTATAACGTTTCTCAAAGACGAAACCAGTAGAACCTATTGGAACGTTTCGAAACGTTGCGTAACGTTTCGTGTTAGCTGGGAGGCCCTTCAGTTCTTCACAACGAATATTTAGTTTCCTTCATTTCATAAGGCCCTTCACAATGAAATCTTTAGTTTTCTGATTTCACATCACACGCTATTGCCATTGTCACTGTAACTTAGAGCGCGTGTTTGGTAAGATACCATATGAATTTATCTGTATCTCTGACCCTTCGACAGAAACCATGAAATTGCGTAAACACTCTCAAGTGTTTAACTGAGATTTGTGTGAAAGAACAGCATTTCCCACTTGAGAATAGCACACCTCGTACTAATCGAAAATATGGATTTTTAAACATGGTTTCAACACAACCATCAGGTCAGTGTACAAATCATGACAGGCAGGTCTCGATGTCATACGTGATGCGTGAACTGCTCGTGTTCCATCAATCCATAATAAAGGTAGTCCCCATTCCATACACGCAAGCACGTCTCCGTTTGACACCTTGCCTAGTGACGCCAAGTCAACCCTTGGCATGCCGGTGCAGAGCCATTATTAAGCGCAATTGTCAGGCGGGTGACACTGTGCCCATAGACGATATCGATATCTACAGTGATAGCGCCACCATTTTCGATAAGCTACCTAATTAGCTAATAATTATTCAGCAGACTTTGACCGGGATGAGTAGCGTAATAGCGCACGTACGACTGGCGAACTTATAAAGCTACAGATTTCATGCAGTATGCTTTCGCTTCATTGATCGAGTGTCCTATCCCATGTATTTGAATCACGAAATGCCCATTTTGAAGATGCATTGTAGATCTTGTATATACATCACCTGTGATTCCGGTTAGGATGGTCAGTAGTATGAAACTCCATTTCCTTGTACTTCCAAAATCAGCCAGCTCGTACTTTAATGTTCAAGGATCCCAGCCCCATCAAATATCATAAGCCATTTGGAATGATGAACGTAAAAAAACTGAGACCTAACAAAATGATTCCCGAAAATTTGCATCACACATTTGATTATTTTGTAAGATAATATTCAGGGTTACCAAGACTGTTTTTAAAGGTAATAACACTCATTCGGCTCTTTCCCTTGCAATAATAATAATTTGTTAACAAGAATGGTATGTTTGTGTAATGTACTATATTAAGCATAGTTTGCGCGCGATTCTATTTTTCTCATTCATTCAGAAATAAACCTAAATGCTCAGACTGGCAGGGGAAACGGCGTTGATAGGGCCGGGGGGCACATGTTTAGTATTAAAATACTATACTACTAGAAAGAGTATAGTACTTCTCACAGCCACGCGCATCTTTGAAAGTTGCATAATATATAGTTTATTGTGGTTTTTAGACTAGACAAAACGGTATGCGATTTAAAAATATGGATGATTCCACTTTTAGAGTATATTCACATGTAATACATCCAATGATATATAGCCAGACCATGTAAATATAATAAAACTAAAAGAATAAGTATTACAGAGTACAATTATAATATAAGTCAATTTAATTAGGATCTCTCATTATAATATTAATTAATAGTAATATAGCAGCGCTACAAAGGTAGGACGAGGAACAATTGCCAAGCGCAGAGCATGAAGACGCAGAGCCATCTAAAGAACACAATTTACCAGAAAAGGGGTGTGCCGCTAGCGATTACTAATCCGGAGGATCGAAAAAAAATTATACAAACCCATGCCAATGGTACTTTAATTACATAACTTGCAAATGGTTGCGCTTGAAATCCGTTTAAGGACAAAAACAGGACAGTTTATCTGATCTCGGACAGTTCGCCTTTAAACAGTACATTATGAGCTTTGTGTCATTCTGTACTGGGTTTAACCACAATCAGTTTAGTCTTGTTACTCCACGATATAGGACAACAACAGGATCATAAATAAGCCATAATAGGCTGACTTTGTCAGGATAGTTTCCAGTGGTTGCACCCGTTAGCAATTCCCCTGACTTCCAACCAATTCTCTTGAGCATGCCATAATTCCCTCCTCAAAATGATTCCTCAATCTGTAGGGCATCTGTGTAGCTATGTGTTATCGGCAGAACAGATGGCTGTGTGGGCGTCTTCTCATATGAGTTACAATATGTCCATCCACCAAAGGACACAGTGTTCCGTGGGTTTGTACTGTACATCATTGCACAGAATGACTTGTTGTGATTGGGGTATCATATATCATACCCCAAAATCAGGGGGGTGTATTTTATAAATACATGGTGAATGACGGCTACTGAACTGTGCCAAGGGAAGAATTGAGATTTACGGCTCATAGTGTCTACTGTCCGCGTAGAGATGAACGGAATCTCTTGATTGTACTTAATATTCATCTTACATTTGCCAGGGGCTAGTACATTGTTAATGGGCGATTTTAATGCTGATAGTTTGGAAATTTTGAGTAACAAAATGTTATCAGCCGTACTGAATTGCTGAATTCTTTTGGCCTTCATCAACTTGTATATAAATGATGTATAGAAAATCCGAACCATCCTGGATTCCTGTCTATACCCCACACAGCAGGATCACTTGATAATATCCACAGTTACCCGAAAAAATTAGCCTTGTCTGATCACTCTATGGTTACATTTCACACCACATGTCAAACCAAAATGTGACCCATCCGGCGTAAGTGATAGATACGCAAAAGCTGACCCCAAGAAACTCAGTGGTGAACTTATTCTGACTACAAACTGTGATAATGTTATAATTGATGATGATAATTAGCTACCTGCTTGTTGATACATTCTTTGCTTGTGTGGACAATCGTCACAAGCACCACAAAGCATTCCAACACCAAACCTTGGGATTACTCTTGAAAATTAAATTAAAAATAATTAACAAAGAACACGCAGCTTTTAAGAAAGCCAAGATTCTCAGCGAATACCCTGGCATAAATACAACAAAATCCGAAATGCTGTCAAATATGCTCTCAAAAAGCCTACACTGATTGTTTGCAAATATGATGACTACAACTAACAAGTTGGAAAAGTTTTGGAGTTTTGTCAAAACCAGGAAATCTCTCCTTCATTGTCAAACAACACGCCAATTGTACTGATGAAAACAAAAAAATGCAAAGGGGTTATTGACCTTTTGCAGTTTTTTCACACATACTGATGACAATGTGCGAAATTACCTCCCAGAGTTAGATGGGTCCTAAAACTCTGATTTCAGCGTGACGATTGATATATGGTGCTAAGAAAATAACTTAAAGCGGCCACATTTTCACAAAAAAAATATGAAAATGCTTCCATTTGCTCGCAAATGTTAGTCCAGGCCATGGGAAGAAATTAGAGGATACATTTTACACATAAATTTGGAAGCTCCACGTATAAATCATGGCGAGTTTCATGCGCTGTATTTTGTTAATTGCGCCGTTTCCTCGCTATATGTCGAGTTTAGAGCGCTGCCTATCCAGTTGAACTCAGGTGCCGAGTTCTCAAATCATGTCCAGAATAAATCATGCCCAGAAGAAATATGCGGAGTTTAAAAAACTGGACATGATTTTTTTCAACATGGGCAAACTGGACAGAATGTTTTTCTCAACATGAGCAAAACTCACATGATTTTTTTCTCAAACATGAGGCAACAAATCGACATGATTTTTTTATCAACATGAGCAAACTCGACATGATGTTTTCTCAACATGGCAAAATCGACATGTTTTTTTGTACACATACACAAAAAAACATGTCGAGTTTTCTATGTTGAGAAAAAATTCATGTCGAGATTTGAAAAAAACTGGACCATGATTATGTCAAACCACCCATTATAGAGAGCAAAACCGATTTGTATAGAGGCGCAAACGGACAATTATAGCGCTGTAAGAGTAAATCGAATACATAACGCTGCACACTCGACATTGCGAGGAAAAACTCGAACACAGCGCGGTGAAACTCGCATGCGCGGGAAAAACTACGCATGATTTGATTGTGGAGGTAAACTGGACAGGATTTATGTCAAAACTCACCATATTATTTATAGAGAGCCAAAACTCGAGTAAGAGGGCAAAATGGACAGATATAGCGCGTTAAACTCGACATGTGTAACGCTGCACACTCGACTATGGCGAGGAAGGAAAACTCGATACACAGAGCGTGTGAAAATCGACATGCGCGGGGAAACGCATGATTTGATACGTGGAGGGCCCCCATCAGATTAACTTAACACTCAACGCCCCAGGTAATTTGTAGGCAACTTTAAGTTTAAACACCACTTTATCAACAAATGTGTATTATACCGAATATCATAGAATCGTACTCCTTGATATTAAAGTGACAGGAGGAGATTTATTAGGATATTGATTTCTCTCAAATGTCACTGGATTGGTTGTAGCCCACTACGAGAAAGAAGTTTGGAGGTTTATGGCAACCAGGTTGCAAAAGAAAACCGCAAAACCTGGTTTTGATGAACTTGCCTGCATCGTAATCGTTTCCCCATAGAAAACCAATGCTTTGACTTTTATCGTGCACGACAGAAACTACTCTACTTAATCTTCATCTTATTACATAAGGAGGGCGTATCGGCTTAATAAATCATAATAATATAACGTCTCGATTTATAATACGCAAGTATCCACCCTACGGGGTGCTCAAGGGGCGGCGATGCCAATGATTATACCGCTGCCATCAGGAAATCGGCAGAATCATTTGCTTCATCTAGGTGGATGCTGGCTAGGACGCACAACTTTCAGCACTGTAGATTGTAAAATCCCCATAAACAGCTCCCCATATTTCGCGTGGGTGAACGAGGCAATTGGGACTAAGTATCTTGCCCAGGGACACAAACCGTTGAATTAGCGGGGCTCGAATTCACAAACTTAGGATCATGGTCCTGCGCATCCGTTTTTACTTCAGCTGTGATCTAATCCATTGGTAAGCATTCCAGATATGTAAAAAAACATAGCGTTTGAGGGAAAATTTGGGAGCGCTTCTTTGGAAAATCTCATCATGTCTCTTTAACACCACAAGAGTCACAGGACTGGTCAAACAGTGGTGTGCCTGACCGAATATGCATACGGTGTTTTTACTTGTGTTGTTAAACGCATTGCCGGTCGTCTGCTGAATTACATTCGCCGGCGACAGAATTACTAAATCGTTCTGTTTTCCCCACAAGGGCGCTGATTTGGTTTTAATCATTTCAGTGAGGGTAGTGTGATACCAAGCTGTGCAAAGATGCAAAATTATCATTTTGAAAATATTGAGGGCGCACTATTTTCAAATGTGCCAGTGTCTCTTTACGCAGGTTGTCTCCATACAAAAGCGTTGGACCGGACAATATATAGAGGGCCGTATGTGGGGTCAACTTCAACTTGTCGCTGTCTTTGGTAAATTACCGATGTGTGGAAAATAGCCAATATATTTCCAGTATACAAAAGGGCGACGTTTTTGTTTGATAAAACTACGCCGATAGCATGCCCAGCTACTGTTGTGAAAAAATGGCTTGAAGCCCTGGTTGGTGATAACTTAAGGATCTCTCTTATGCTATGGCCTGAGTTTTTTGAACTCAGCACTGTTTCCACCGAGAAAATCATGTTGCCAACCGTCTATGTGAGGGACAAAAAAACGAATGGCTGGCAGACATTGATCGACGTTCAAATCCGATACAGTATTGCCTGATTTTAGTGGACTTACAGCCGGGAATTTGATTAAGTTTCTCATAATGGTCATATAACCCCAAACTAAAGTAAACCATGCTATCTGTGGTTCCATGTTAAATGTGGATAACTTCTTTTCTAAACGGTCGGCAGAGAAAGTGTAGTGTCCGTGGTCCGATCAGAGTGGACCAATGTTTTATCAGGAGTCCACCGATTATGTGTGGTGCCACTCTTGTTAAACATTTATGGTTAACTGATCTCAGTGTTCCCAGCATTGTATATCTACCAAATTATGAGAAGACATGTCATCTTCAAGGAAAATCGAAGTACTGCGATTATGTCGGGCTCCAATCCGCTCGACGTTCTTATCAATAATTGATTTGATTAGGGTGGTTGCTGGGAAAAAATCCAGCAGTTCTTCTGAAATTCTACAGTAGCCTTATAATCAGTTATAGACACCTGTGCACTGGTCAGCATGTCGCCCACATAAATGGCGAGCAAATCAGCATATGGCTAGCAGGGGGGATGTCTTATGATGACAAGACTGTTGTAGTTTAATCTTTCTAAGTTTAAGTACAGAAGGGACTATTTATCAGTATTCATATGCATGTCGTGTCTACTAAATCCATAACTTGACTTTCATTTCTCCAGAGGGAGCATCAACATAAGGCACACAGAATGATCTACTTTCAAAAAAGTAGTGATCACAAAAATACAGCCAGTAAAAACTTGCGTCATCCCCCTGGCAAGTTGAGTCTGGAAATGACCTCAGAGACCTTTGACCTTGGTTTCTTGAACCTTGACATCATCTCAAACATGAAGGAACCGTTGTTGCAACCTTATAAACCAAAGTCTAGTTTAAATCGGACGTAAACTTTTCGAGGGACGCGAAAAACGAAAAAAACCTAACCAAAACCGAACCAAAACTGGAAACACACATACATTTACACACCCCCCCCTTTACATACATACCATACGGGGGACATGAGAACCCTTCGCAATATTCCCCTTGCTGTTCAAGCAGGGGATAACATTGCCTGTTGTCAGCTTCCCTGTACATGGTTAACTCTTCCTCGTCTTATAGAAATCATTTAATTACCTTGTAGAGATTAGTTCTTTCAAAAAACTCTTCACAGAGATCATTTTAAGAAAATCAAAGCACTCATTATCTCACGTACATACACGGCATAGGATTTACTCTCCACGCACGGCATTGTTATAACATTAAATAACAACACACACCGCCTATACATGCCACAAAACACACAAAACATCGTACATACACAAAACACACACACTCACCCAAACATACACTCACACACACAAACTTAAACACACACATCATGTACGTTTTTAGGCATATTTTTTTCTAATTTTGTTACTATATGTTCTGTGTATTTTTAACTTTTTATTTTTTGGATTTTATTATTTTGGTTGTAATTTTGATTGTGTGCACTTATTTCGATGTGTGTATGTCGTATGTGTTTCTTGGATCTTCTTGAGTAGGGAGTGCCGTACCTTTGATGACAGTGCTTTTTTGTGTTTCAGCACCCCTGGCAGCCGCAGAAGGTTTCATTTTTCTATTAGATTATTTCATTTTGATCTTTGTATTGCATATTTATGTTTCTTCAAAAGGAATAAATAAAAAAAAATAATATGGAAAAATTACGTTCAAAGGCATACAATGTTAAAATAATCATAAAAACGTTTTAACTGGCAGCCGTGGGACTCACAACAACTAAAACAAACGTTTATTACAGTTCTTTGTAATTTCTATCCAAAAAAATATATATGGCAATAACCGGTTTCAAGGGGTCTTTAAAATGTTATATAAATGATAATAAAAAAACAAAGTTTTACTGGCACTGGACTCACAACAGTTAAAACATGCTGCCACCCTAAAGACCCCGTTCTCAAGGAACTCCAACCTGGTTATATACTCTGTTCCGTGTGGTCATGTGACAAAATGTACATTGGTGAGACCGGCAGATCATTGAAGAGAACCGACGAACGCCAGAAAGTGAAGCGACTCAGTCGACGGCAACACACAAAAATCGGCCATCGCCAAGCATGTGGGACACGACCAAATAAATGACTGGGACTTTGAAAATTCTGGTCATGAACACAAATTGGATTATACAATCTGGAAGCTTTGTAATCTCTGTCAACATAGGGAAAAAGGAACGGAAATTCTCTGAATAATACTCAAAGGTTCTCTCGATTAATGAATTGGGTCATTTCAGTATTGTCTATTACCTTTGTTTTACTGTGCATAATAATGTGCAACATCATGACTTGTTTAGTTTGGCATTGTGATGCATGGTAGAGTGTTGGAAAGCTCAGCGTCTTGGATAAAGATTATTTTTTAAATCATATTTGCCCACTGTTTGCACATACATGCGCACAATTTCAAAGCACTTACATGTAACGCATCCTTGGGTAGTAGTGCACCACAACAATGGACTTGGGTTTAGTGTCCCCACGTGCGAATGACACCTCATGTAACCTGGTGACATATGTGCATCTTTGTCCCCATCACAAACCCACGACGGCAGAAGGAAAAAAGGCAGAATACAATTCCGTTTTCCATTAAACCACTCGATGTCTACTCAATGGGTTCTCTTAACCCGCACTGAATACGATCAAATTCCATAACAATTTTTTATCCTTTTGTTTTTCAAATCCAGTTTTTTATAGTCAGTGGAATTATGATTGATGATTATCTCTGGTCGATCAACGCCGCTTACTTTTTTCCAGGAATGGTGTGTATTGCAACGGGTGGTATTTGTCAATTCATACCCTTGTGCAGGTATGTCACCGAAGTAAAACAATAGGAAACTGATATGAAACCAATTTTAAAGTGTTAACTTTGTTCTTACCTAAAAAGATGAGATTTATATGACCTGAACCGTTAGCCTTAGTGACGCACATGTGCCTAATCTTACTTGCAAATTAAAGAAATTTGGAATTTTTTATTTCTGTCAACAAATGGCAGAAATTACAGTACAGTGGATACAGGACTCTGTATACTAATTTGCTATAACATCAAACCGAAGATCGGTAAATCAAACTACAATTTTGGGGAATAAAATTTTATTAAAGCAATTTGGAACATTTTTGAAGAGCACGCCCCAATTTCAAAGTTGGTATTTTGTCACAGTACGTTGGTTATTGTATAGGAAACTAAACCTGCGAACGAGAATGTAAGAAATGTGTATTTATCATAAAATAAGCGATTTTGTAATGAATTGGGATCCCAAGATTGTACTTAACGGCAGAGCTGGAAATGCTACGTTTAGTCGTCCATGATAAAATAGTATCACCTCGCGAAGATTACCTCTAACTGACTTGCCTGAACCAATAAACAAACTACGATGAGCGTGACACGTACATGGCGCTTTTTCTCGGCTATTTCACATTGAAGGCCGTTCCAGACAGCCGTTGAATTATTATCCGGTATGACCCGATAATAATTATACTAATTACAAAATTCCTTCGTTGTGATGACACAGGAACTTTCGAGCTTAACCATTCACAGTAAATTTTAGTCAGTTACCAATGCAAACCGTGTAAAACTCTCAATTTTTTTGAAAAAAAACTTGGGGCGCTCTTCAAAAAAAGTGTATATTGCTTTAAGGTATCGGTAAACCATAAATAGATAGTAGGTGCTAATCACAAATACTACCTTTAAGTTGGTTGAGCGATCTAATGAATACCAGATGGCCTACTCTAAATTCTCTACAGTGTGATACAGAGTAGGACTTGCTCTCACAATATATCTAAATATAAAATCAGTTGATTTTTCGTGTTTTTTTTGCTACTTCAGTGTTGATTATTATACTTCCATTTGTCACTTTTTATAAAGCAATCAATTTTAGTATTGCCAACAGCCTGGTGTATTCTTATTCATTATTCATTTTACTCCACTATTTATCAGTTAGTAAAAGCCATTATTATACTATCAGTGGGTGCATCATTTTTATTACACCACTTTATTTTATTTATTCAGTTATTATGAATATTTTATCTTTTTATATCATATATAAAATATATGTTTTCAATGTCAGTGAAAAAATTAAAAAATAATTAAAAACGATATATATATATATATATAATATAATATATATATAATATATAAAATATATATATATATATATATATATATTTATTATATATATAATTATATATATATAGTATATATAAATATAGGACGGGGACCTACTAGCAACAATGAGCACAAGAGATAAAACAACAACAGCTGACAACCAGCCGCAAACCAAAAACATCGGAAAATACCAACAATACCATACGTCTACGACAATAAGGCATGCGCACGAAGACTTTAATCCAAAATGCTTTAAAAGCGACGTTGCTTGCCGCTGAGTTTAAAGTTGTTCCAACCCAGGGCCCCAAGATACTGGAAGGTAAGTTTGCCGGATGATGTGGATCGGCTGAAACATAAGCGCACCATTTGTTTTCGAATGGTTCCAATGGAATGAGATGGCAAAAACAAGGTCAGAAAGATACTCATGAGCCAAGTTGTTAGCGGGACTTAAAAGCTCCGTACATTCTATGAAAGTTATACATATAGTAGGAAGTTTTTTTTGTTTCTTGGAAAAGGCAAGATACATATTCTCAATGTGTTCTTGGGGGGGAATGAGCACCCAAGATAATGCTTGCAAGCTATGTGAAGCTTAATTATTAAGTCCACTGGAGCAGCTAGACAAAAAACTTCAATGAATTCCTGGAAATCGTCTTCAGAAATTAGGCTCCTTTTTCGGAACAGTCCTGGAGGAAACTTTCCGAGTGGTTAAAGACGACAAGGTTTTGTAAGTCCCTTGACGACAAAATACTTCAGCAGCAAAACAGATTTATCCACGAAAATGTCAGTCTGTCACAATTGTCCACTTTTAGGACCACAAACTGGAACCTCTTTTTGATTCCAAAAACCGAAGCTCTCTTGGCTTCAAAGATGACAGCAGACCAATAGCTTGCACATACAACTCCTGTGGTAGCTATAATATCAATTGATCCTGGCACTATGTACTGTACAGACCACGCATCATCTTATGATGCAATCTTTAACCTTTACAAAAGTTCAATGATGACAATGGAAACTACCTGAATGTGCAGAGAGTATCGAGAATGGTCTGTAATTTGGAATTTCATTGCAATCCCCACCCTTTTGGAACGACTTTGGCCTCTCTCCAAGAAGTTGGTACAACCTCTGCCCTCCGAGCGAGGTGGATTTTTCTTTAAATTTAGGCGATCCTGCCTTGTTGCAATTCCCTTTAATGGGCGTTCAAAATATTTCTTTTCAGATTGGTAATATATTCGGCAGTCACAGAGCTACAGTTGTGACAGCTCTTTGTGGTGCTTACGACGCATCTGCAATCGTAATGTTGTTCATTAAGGTGAGCAAACAAGACACATATTTGTAAACAGATTCTTCGCGATAGAGTTCAATGGTACTCCATGCGCGCTCCTAGTGTGAAGACGGAGTACCTACCACAAAGGTACCTATGGGGCAATCTACACGGCAGCGCAGTCCAGATGGGATCCAGATCGGATCCAGATCTCGTATCCAGTTTGCGTCTACACGGGCAACGGCCAAACTTGATCCAGATCTGCAACGCGTACATGGTGAGTACACGCTTGGTTAGTGTCGCTGCACTTTAAGCGCGTACTTTTAGGTTACGCGTAAAGTATTCCTCGATCACCAAGGTTACTCGTAGCATTTGTACACTTTACGCTTCGAAAGGGCGCTGTACTTTCGCACTCACTGCGCCGTCTAGAGTTCTTAAACGGTCTCCCATGATCTGGATCTGTGATCTGGATCTCGGTGATGCGCATCGGATCTGGATCTGCGCTCCGTGTAGATTGCCCCTGTGTCACACAGACAGAAGCCTCAATGTAGTATGCACCATATTCGTGTACTCACCCCCGTTTGCCTACGGCATGCCTATCACATAGTATTCGGTAGTCCCCTAGTATAATATTTATCTCATATAAGCTGCATTTTGGCCGCTAATAGGTTATACAATAGTTTAGGGGTCAAAATATGTATATTATGTGTTCTACTCTATACCAGATTCCACTTCTGTCTGGACTGGCTCTCATTTATACAAAGCCGGTGTAAAGAAATTGAGTGTCCCCCATGAGAGAGTGTCCTAGCTACCATAGCAACATGTACGGAATAAACCGTGACCTTGTAAACGAGGCCATTTGGGTACAGTGCTGAAACAAACGATGCATGCAGCACTCAATGGCGAACACAATAGAAAGATGGGTGGTAGGACACTCAGTCACACGGACACGGTAGTTTATGACACCGGGATGCAAAGGCATTGAAAGAGCAACAGGGGGTTCATATTTCTTTTTTTACGGTTAAGCAGGGGGTTTGACACTTAGCGTCTGTCGTCTTTTGCTCCTTTACCCCACAATATCACTATGGCAAAATAAGAAAGTTCGCTCATACCAACGAAATTCATGGTCTCTGCTGTATAAATTAACCTCGGGGTTACATATACGCGTTTGTAACCATGACAATAAAGAAATTCGCATTCGGATATATATAGCGCCCTCAGATGAACATAGGTCCACCCTAGCTTAAGGGATTGGTACACTAAATGTTTTCACAATGTTAATTATTTTGTTTTTCAAATGCGCCTATTTCAGTTATTTCAAGGTCAAATTTGGTATGTTTTGTATCAAAATTTAACTCCTTTAATGTTCTTAGATTTATTTAATCTATGTTTATGAATCAAGGTTATATATTTTGCTACAGCCCTTGCGGTCTACAATTCGGGTGCCTTCAATTGAAATCCCCTGGAAATAGTGTAGTTCCCTACTATTTGTTTTTGTAAAAATAACTTAATTCACCGTATATCCTATATTATAGCAATTCAGAAATTCACAGTTTTCATATAACACCATTTTTACGTTTTAAGTCCAACTAGTCTACAAGATGATATCGCCTATGTATTGTTATCCCCGAGCTTTATTTAGACTTTTAGTGCTGTGTCCCACCCCCCTCAAATCTAACCGAGTCGTAATAGCGCCCCTGTAAAGGGACCATCGTTCGTCCACAAGTGTCACCTCCTTATTTTAATCCTCCTTGGGTTAAGTACAAATCAGTGATTACTATCGACACGTTTGTTCTCGGAGACCGAGGCTTGCGCATTCCTGAAACTTGGTGGGTGAGTGCCCCTTGACCGAACGAAGACCGAGGTTGTATTGGTTAGTGGATCAAGGGTCATCAGGTATCATTCAAGGTTAAATGAGGTCAAATGGGGTTAAACGTTGGTGTATGGACATGAAACTTGGGAGGGTGGGGTCGATTTTTGACGCCAAAAATTTTGAAGGTCACAACTAGGTCATTAGGGGTCATTCAAGGTCAATTGAGATCAAAAGGGGTAAACTTGGTGTATCCAGGACGAAACTTGGTGGGCGTGGTCGATTGTTGATGCCGAAAATTTTAAAGGTCGTGACAAGGTCATCATGGGTCATTCAAGGTCAAATAGGGTAAACGTTGGTGTATGGACATGAAACTTGGAGGGTGGGGTCGATTGTTGATGCCAACAATCTTAAAGGTCACAACAAGGTCATCAGGAGTCATTCAAGGTTAAAGGAGGTCAAATTGGGTAAACTTTCGTGTATCCAGACTAAACTTGGTGGGCGGGGGCGATTTATGATGCCGAAAATTTCAAAGGTCACGACAAGGTCATCAGGGATCATTCCAGGTCAAAGGCACCGTGAAACCTGAGGTTCATTCATGCCAGGTGATCGCGAAACCCAGGTGATCACGAAACCCGGGGACCGCTAGTTTGAAATAATGGTCGAGGTCCCAATGACCTTTAGCACTTGATCATAAGTCTAAACAGTGATGGAATCTATAATATAACAGCATAGTAGTTCATTGGAGAGAAGGCAAGAGTTATATGTACCCTCTTCAAGTTATAAATGTACAAATTCTCTTTTCTTTTTGGCCTTAGGATTGCAGTCGTAGTTGTTGGTAAGGCCATAAATTACATAATTCTTCTCATGTCAAATTTAAAAGGGGGAACATATGAAACTCTTTCCGGAAAAGAACAATTCTACAGATTGGTCAAATTTGTTCAAACATGTGGAGACTTTGCGAATTCTCTATTGAAAGGTTTAAAGAGGCACGGGCACATTTGGACAGTTGTGCGCCTCAAGGACTTTTCAAAATTGATTTTGGGTATGGTTGTAAAGCTTATATATATTACCCCTTATTTGATATGATTAAGCCCAAATCAGCGGCTTTATGGGTTAGACAGAATGATGTGTTGTTTTATTTATTACCGCCGGATCATGGTGGGTTCTTAGTTTAACACAGAAAACACACGCCGGAGGTGATTCCCTCGGTATCCACCCTGTTTGACCGGTCTGCGACCCTTTGTAGCTTTAATATCAACGAGTAAGAGTCTGTGCTATTCCTGTAATAAACACATTTGTTGTTGTTTTGAAGTAGTTTACGAACAGACCCTAAATTAAGTCTAAATCGCTGGATGTCTTATCCTATATGTTTTATGGTATGATATATTTTGCTTAAAAAATATCTGTATTTCTTCCAATGGTCTAGCCATCAATTTGAGAGCAAATTGAAGAAGAAAGTTTATATTTGTTGAAAATGTGCCTAGTGCCAATTTTAAAGTTATCTTAGTTTTGCAAGTGTGATTTATCTTTCCCCAAACACATGCGCTCTGACCGGAATTGAACAATCATATACCCTTTGACCATTACAAGGCCACAGCGGTTTTTTAACTAAGGCTGTCCTCCAAAAAGTTAACACTCTGGACAATAGCATTTTGTTTAAAGGAAAGACGCATAGGGACCTGTTGGGGTGTTACTTTTAAAGCGGAATAAATAAGCTTTAGTTGCCCGTTGTATTTCATTCCAATCCGACATGTAGAACAAAAGATATGATTCGTCAAATATGAGAGTACACTTGCCTTCATGAGCATATCTTCGTCATTGTAAGAGGAAAAAAAAATTGATCGCGCTTCTGTTATCGATTGAGGAAGCTTTCGAGATTCCTATCACCGTGTTTTACCAAGCGTCATCGCTCGCTTTACCACAACGGCGACTCTTCTAACAAGAGAGATGTTGGCTTGAGTCTTGCCATTCTGGCCTGTTTTGGGTCTGTTGGGCATGGTACGGGTGTCTTTAATTTTCAATCCCGCCTGCAACATAGCCATTTTAGACCTATTATGGAAATTCTTTTCTTTTGATTGTTTTTTGGTGGTTATTCTGTCTGCAGAATAAAGGTGCCCTTCGGATTCAATAATGGAAAGCATCTGGTTGTTGGTTTGCATTGCTTTGGTTTGGTTTGGCTCACTGACCGATACACATGGATAGCGGTCATGAGTCGTCGAATGAAAATAACAGGAAGTGGCTTTTGCCTTAGTACAAGGGCGGGAAAACAATGCCTTACCACCTTGTCAAAGTTAATGGAATTGTTGTATAAAAAATAAAATCTGTGTGGAATAATGCGAATATGTGCACAGCAAGGTGTTGACAGTGTTTCCCGCCATATTGCTAAGGCGAAAAGCAAACTTCCTGTTGTTTCACTCGGCACCATTCAACTGTGCGAGTTAATACACTATGACATTGATGACTCTCAGATCTTTTACACCGGAACTCGCGGAAAATAAAAATTAATCAACACAAGAGTGAGATTTGACTCTACAAACGAATAGGGGCCAAAAATACGTATCTGTTCCCTTATCTAAGTCCACCAGTTTGTATATTTCGCTCATAACATAGAAAAAAGGGGGGAAAATGAGCACGACCTACTAGCCTCTAATGATACATTATCTGTTTCTCTTTCAACAATCGGTCACACCTTCCCATTTAACTAGCTGGCATACGAATACGGAGCCTCGTTTTTAGACAACGTGTTTTGCTGTTCTCACTGCAGCTAGCGCAATATTCTTCATCAACTCGTTTTGCTTACTACCAAAAGTAACAAAAATTCCTTGGCCCTTACCTCACAACTACGGGAGAAATACAAAAAATGCTGAAGATCCAGATACAGCACAACCCACAGAAGGTTTTACTGATCTTGAAAATAACAAACATACTCATAGGATATCGAAAACAGGTACGACTCTATGACCTGCATTAAACGTTAAAAGGCTGACTCAGAGATTTCCCGAGGCGGGCGCCCTCAATTTCAACCAAATTGGTTTTGTGTTCCATATTCATAATGCTTGTCCATATCCTAAACACTGTGTGAAATAGCTAGCTCAAATCGAGTCCTTCATATCGAAAATCGCAACTTTGTTATCAATTTCCGGATCCGGAAATTTAGTTATACACAGTATCCTATGGCACTGTATACTACACATAAATGTTTACTTGCATGCAAACGAAAATCCGATACACCTCCACTTTGGATTGGGCATTTTAGGTGACTATCCTTAGTTCTAGTTGACTATTTTCAATAAATAACACAAAATTTAATATTTTCAGAAATCATCTTGAGTCAGACTTTAAGGCATTATATTCCTTGTTCTTTTGTTGCTGGTTCTCTTGCTCTTAACAATTTTTTGGTAATTTCACAGTTACTTATTTTGAAGATTATAGTATTATTATTATTATTATATTAGTTATCGTCTAGAATTGCCGTTGTTACAACGTTCCTAAAACGAAGAGATTTTGGCAGTTTTAATTCCAATAACATCATCACTTTAATTTCACCAAATACCAGGACATTGCCGAAAAAATTGTCGAAATAAAGACTTCCCAACATTGCGATCATGCGCACTGTCACCGAGTTTTTTTCTGCTTGTTTTCTGTTTCATTTCTACAACTTAGGATCATTCATATGTAGGAACATTTACACCCTGCTCCTGTTGAAATTAACAATGGAAACGACCACTTGGGTAAGCGGTAAACCGAATACAATGGTAACAGTGTTTGTATTAATAGTAAATTTCAAAGTGGGACTCCATACATATTTCCGTATTGGTGATCCCGGGGTGATTCGCACTCCCCCGGCCATGTGTAGACCAGGCCTTTGTTGCCATTACAAAACATATTCGCCCGTATGCCCGTTAATTCCAAACTTGTTTAGCTAAACGCATTTTAGCTTAAAATCGCCGTAATTTTAAATTGCGTTTAAGAAACGCTTTAAAATATTTTTAACCATTTGCTTACTTAACGGAAATTTTAAACACAGTTAACCTTGGTTTTTTATTTTAAAGACGCTACGTGATGGATGAAAGACCCTAATTGTAGTTTACTGGTTGAGCGCACTAAGTATATCGTGGCTTTCCGTAGTGTTTAAGGTGGTACACGAACTGGGCGAGAATGAAATGCACATTGCTGTTGTTCAACTGGACAGTGTCAATTAGCCGTGCACTTCACGAAAACACACATAAAACACTTCTTAAACTAGCCCGTACCTAGTTTTAAGTTTCGACTCCTTTTTGGCGAAGGTAAAATTACGTTTAACTTTAAACTCCTTCTGGAATTGCGTTTACTTAGCGATACGTTTATCCTCGCTTATAAACTTTCGCTTAGCTTAAAATCGCGCTACCCCCTTTTTTGATACGGGCCATTGTCCATGGTCAAAGTACTTACAGAACGGTTTATTGAAAACTGATCATTCAGTTCTCCAAGTCTATTAATGATAGAAGGATTTGCTAATCCCTTTGTGTAATCTCTAATATCACGTTTGGGCCACGTTTTGTGGCAAAAGAAAACTTAGGGCCGTATTCTCAAACGATGTTTAAAATAAAAGGTGTTAGGCCTAAAATGTGGTTAGCTAAACGCACTGTTTTAAAAAAGCCACAAGTCGTTTAGCTAACCACTGTTTTTCAACGCCGTAAATATCATTACTGTGACCTATCTTCGCCTGTTATCTATTACGGTGTGCGTGAACATATTTATATGCCAGACAATGCCTTCCGTAGTTGTAAATTCAGTGCAGAAGCCCCACGGGTAAATTTCAAGAATGCCGCGTTACGCAAGAAGCTTTAGAATTTGTTGAATGGTGGAGACAAACCCCCGGGCCTATTTAAAACTGATTTATTGAAGTCGGCTGGCCGCACTGGCTATCATTCAATACTATAACAGCTAAACACAAGCATGGAATAAGAACACAGGCAAAATGGCAGAAGAATGAACTGAGGATTCCGAAAAGAAAGATAAGAAGACGTAAAGGAGTAACTGTCCTAACCACGAGTAATCACATATAGCTAAAATATCAGGCATTTGATGAAAACGTGAAGTAAACAACGCCTTACAACTACCCCCGGAACCAAGTCTAATTTTAACAACGGTTTAGATATGTTTAATGGATGTCCGGCTACAATTCAAACAGCGTTTAAGTTAACCACGCTTTGAGAATTGCGTTTTATTTTAGCTCGAGCGCTTAAATTGCGATTTAACCATGAATTAGCGTTAAACATCGTTTTGAGATACGGACCTTAGTTGTGTTATGTGTGCATTGCATAAGAATGTTTTATTTCTCCAGTAGTGATAAAGAATGATAATTTGTAGTGTCAAAGGTAAGTATGTTCAAATAACCATTTAATGAAATTATTTGGCTGTGGGGGTTCAATCCCTGATACTTCGATGAAACACCAATCTATCAATTTTGTTGAAATCATGTATTTTATGTCAACATTTAATTTACTATCTCATTACTATAATTGTATGAGTACCATAAACTTTCTACCTGTGACCATTAAATATTTCTTCTTACCTCTCACTACTAATCTACTATAAGTGAAGTTACTTAAGAGCTTTGCCGCCTAAAAGTTATCGAATCATTTCACTTTACCCTTGGCGTCTGCCGCAGTCAGCAACTTGCATGTCAAAAAAAGTATTTCCAAACCGCCTCCCATTAGTAGTAGTAAAACCAAAGTTAAATCCGGTTTTGGTCCCGCAACCGGGGGTGGGCGGATTCCATCACACTCGTATCAATCGCTCTTACTCCCTCCTCCACTTCGCCCGAGTCAATGATCCCCATCCCACCCCCCACCCTCCGACTCTCCTCCTCCCTTGCTCCTCATGTCCTCTTTGGTCGGCCCCTCTTCCTCAAACCACCCACCCTCAAACGCAAAAGCCCTTTTTAAAACATGCTCCTCATCCTTATAATTCTCAATTACCAAATATTGGGAGGCACCTCGGTACTGTACAGCCGAAGCAGAGCAGAATATCATAGGGTTCTTATTTAAGGAGTTTGTTCATGCACGCCTACTCAAGGTTTGACATCTTTGTTAGTTAGATGGACCCTCTATATCAATGAAATGTAGTTGGTGGTAATTTGTCAATTTCAATAGGCCAATTAAGGTTAGCACATGGGTCAAACTTTTAACTACCCCAAAACATGTTGAAACACTTTTCGTGTTGTGCCGTCTATCATAAGGATTCCAAAATATATATAGTTTGTCCCCCACTTACGACTATTGTTTTGGAGTTATAGGGTAAATCCTTGCAAATTATTGCCTGAGGGAAGAGAACTCTCCAAAAGTATAGTTTGTGGTTATTTTACATGCTTACTTACCGAGATAAGGTCAAAGAAGTCACACCAATTGGATTATGTTGGCCCATGACCTATTTTTCACATAACATGATAACTGTGCACTGCAGATGCTACAACTATCCTTATTGTGACACATGAAGCTAGATGAACAATTTGTTTCATTTTTTACCAAAATTGCGCAACTTCTGATTTTGACCCTACAAATGGAATTATTGACATTTTTTTTACAATTTTAGCCATTTCAACTGATTGGAGTATTTTAAAAAGTTTGACCCTGTGTAAATTACAAGTGCGACCACTTAGTACTTTGGCAGAAGGGTCCATACTAACTACCAAAGGTGTCAAAACTTAATGTAGTGGGACCTAACCGATGATGTTTGACCCATGTCCGTGCTCGCCGCTCTATATCTTTTCATGCCAAAGCGACGAACTCGAACCCAAGCATTGAGATCAGGTTGTAGTACTCTAATCGCGAACCACTCGTGCACACAATAACAGATACAAGTGATGAACGTTTTTTAGGAGTACATTTCATATTTATTAAAATGTTGAGAGTTAAGATGTACTTGTGTGCTCTATAGACGAAACCATAATATATTGGGAAAAAATCAAGAATATTTCAAAATATTAAAGCTTTTTTTTTTTATAAAAGTTTTAGCATGATCGATGATACTAGTTTGATACTGAAATAGACCATTCTTGAAATCACTTCCACTAATTTGAAAATATTTTGGTGTTTAAAAATTTTGAAAAAAAGGAAAAGTTACTACGTTATTTTTCTTCAAAGTTTCACGTCTCCGTCCAAGGATGCTGACCATACTGCCAGCATTTATCAGCTCACAGACCATTGCTATTGTATATAGTGTGCTATTCCCGGCTAATTCGCCTTTCACTTGTCAGATCAATATCTTATACAGGCTGAAGTACAATGACTGCAATCCGGTGTAGACAGTAATTATAGTACGGCGTTCTCACCGTCCGGCATACAACGGTAAAGAATATATGGGCACTCAATCAGTGACTCTTCACTCACATTAGTTTCAAGCTTTATACCGTTATCGTCCATAGAGCTCGGACTAAGGCTCCCGCTGGACATAGTTTTTTTACGTCGGTGTAGAAGTAATTATAGTCCGACGTACTCTATCCGGCTACCACGGTAAGAATAAGGCACTCAATTCAGTTACTCTCTCACGCAACCTTAGTTTCACGCTTTCTTCCGTGTTATCGTATGATATATGGAGCCCGACCTATGGCTCCCGCCGGACTATATCGCTTTCCACACCGGTTGTAGAAGTATTATCGTACGGCGTACTCAGTAGCTGGAACAATGGTGAACAATAGGGCAATCGATTCAGTTGACTCTTAAAGCAACATTAGTTTCACGCTTTATGGAGCCCCGGAATGTGGCTCCCACCGGACTATAGTCTGCTTTCACACCGGTGTAAAGTAATTAATCGTCCGGCGTACTTATAGTCCGGAACAATGGTGAACAATTAGTGCAATGATTCAGTTTACGCTTAACGCAACATAGTTTCATTCACGCTTTATTCCGTTATGTCTTGGAGCTCGGACAATGGCTCCCCTGGACTATAGTTGTTTTAACACAGGTGTAGAAGTAATTATAGTCCGACTTACTCATAGTCCGGCTACAACGGTAAAGTATAGGGCACTCAATTCATTTGCGTCTCACGCCCCATTAGTTTCACGCTTTATTTCTGCTTTATCGTATATGGGCCCGGACCTATGGCTCCCCCGTACATTCTCTTCACAAACCGTTGTAACAGTAATTTATGTCCGGGCGTACTCATAGCCGGGACAAGTGAACAATAGGGCAATCGATTCAGTTGACTCTTAATGCAACATTAGTTTCACGCTTTATGGAGCCCCTGACTGTGGCTCCCCCCGGGGACTATCATCTGCTTTCATCATCCATCACAACCGGTCCTGAAATGCTTTTCAATTGGGTTCACAAAACATAGCTTAGTAGATTCAACCATCGTCACCTCTATAAGGTACAAGCATTGAATGAAGGAGATCTGCAGTGGTGGTGGAAATTAAAAATCCATATGCTTAATGAGCGAGAGATTTTGAGGCCACCATATTTGTGTCATAATAGTAATTTGATATAGATTAGACCTCAAATGACTTCTTACCTTTTATGTGGCTACAGAAATGTCTGAAAAGAGCGAAAAAAGGTGATTTTTGATTTGCTCATATTTCAATTAAAACTAGGCTGAATTTCTTATTTGCTCCTATACAAAGAATTAGAAATTTCACATTTTTTGTACCAAAGAAACATTTTCTCAGCCTAGAATCCTTTCAATGGGGATGATTTTTTTGATGAAGCTTTAGCATCAGGACAAAAATCAGTAATTTTCGATTTTTTAGGGACACCTGATATTGAAAGCTCTCGGTGCACCTTTAAGGTAACGTAATCCGCATTTCAGCTACACTCCAAACATTCTACTAATCGATATTTTGCGCATTGCATTCATGTACATTTAGTTGAATGTTACTTTCTTTCGAGCTTTCGTGTTTTGGATCCGACAAGGACTACAACGTCTCTCTAAGCAAAAATGTCGTAAACAAGAACGGACATATTATCCAGGAGTGCCATGGTTTGGGTGTATAATAATTTAATAGGGCTGTTTTTGATATTAGAGTGTATCGGTGCGCATGGCTACAGAGCCCATAGCTCTGTAGCCATGGCGCGATGTTCAAGGGTATATGTTTTGATGAGAGTACTTTTGCCGGGGAGATTTTCGAGTTTTGAGTTATGCACAGTAATTAACAGAATCATGATGATGTGAACTTTTATAGATTGACGATGAAAACCGTGGCAACTGACGTGGGCCTGGGCCTACGTAAGTATTTAGCACAACTTACAAATTGTACTGTTTTATTACACTGCGTAGGCCTATGTATTGCATGGCTGTCAGCATAATTTACAATTTGAGTGGTGGTACGACTTAATGATAATCCTGTGGTATTGTCATAGTATAGCCAATTTTTGAAAAAAATTGTGTGCACGACAGTCGTGCATATAGGCTTTTCCTACTCTAAAATAAATACTGAAATACCTTTATTTGAAAAAGGCCATGGTTGGATTCGAACCTTTGATACCTGCATTATAAATCGATTGCTCTTATCCACTACACTAGCGAGGGAGGATGTGGGTGATTTTAATCCTACATAAGCCTTACGAATAAACCGATAATACTATTTTGATATGAATAGATATACTTATAAA